>JAQGCS010002366.1:0-10373 GCA_034702105.1 Fuscozetes fuscipes
TTTTAATCAAATGATTTATAAGTTTATCCGACTTTTGTGAGTCTTTCAAATACGAAGGAAATGATGTCTAAGTTATGGCAAAAATACAATTATCTTATCTTTTCAACAGTCGTATCGACAGCTTATGAATTGCAATGAAATTGCTCTCATCCAGCAATGTATCGTTGAAGTCCATGCCTAGAACAGCGGTTTCCCCCAAATACCAAAGTTGTGCAGTGTAAAGCATATAATTGTGCAAGTAGGGTAGGAGATGCCTTAGATATGTCGATGGATACTCTTTTAGCTGTACATAGATATTGAAAAAGTTCATGTTTGCTGAATATGAGTATTTTATTTTCTATAAAAATAAATTATAGTTTACAAATATTATTAAGAAATTGATTTTCATTGGTTTGATTCACACAAACAACAAATGCATATGATATGCAATAATCACATGCCTTACGTTTGTTTAATATGAGAAGTTTACAACTTTTAAGACCACTGCGAAGATTTTCAATGGAGTAAACGAACTTGTTATCATTTCAAATTATTTAATAAGTGTTTCAACTTATTTTCTATGATTGTATAAAATCTAGGTTGAGTTGAAAAATGTTTGGCTAAAAATTTACTAGGTTGACAATAGTCATTAAATTATATTCACTGATTGACATTGATGCAACCAGTGGTCCAAATGATCATTTGTTTATGAGATACAAACAATTTTAAATATTTTTTAGCTTGTTAAATGTTATATTTTATTGATCAATTAAAAATTGAGACAGGTTTCAGTAATCCAATAAGTGAACGGAAAATTAAACATTTATTTGATAATCAAGCTATTGCTCAATGAAATATAAATTACAATATGAGCTTGTTAATCTTATTGACATGGACCAGAACAAGATAAAACGCCTCTCTCTCCAATTATTTCACACTTATGATCCGTCTCACAAGCTATTGGTGAAATACAGGTGCCCATGGACTCATCCTCGTGGAAACAAACGGTACGGCATTTTTTGGCCGACTCATCGCAAGTGGCGGCACTACTGCTCGACATAACACTTAATAGCAGACAAATCACAAGTAATTTGGCGAACATTTTCTGAAACAAAAGAAACATAAATTAGATTCAAACGAATGCCAATAAAACTCACAAATTCTTAGCCAACGATTGATCACAAGTTGTGAAAAGTTTTGAATAATATTTTGGAGTCAAACTCTTTTATTCTATTTTATTTAAACCCTCATTATTATTGGTTTGTTTGGTGAGAAAATTAACATGTGCTTATCTCTGATGACAGTTAATTTTCAAAACTATTGAGATAAATAAGCTCGATAAATAAAAACTTGATTTTATTTAACAATTCATTGATAATAATAGTGGTTAGTTCTTGGTAAAATGCTTAGTTTTATATCGAAGTTTTATAAATATTTTGCAGCAATTTATAAGAGGGATGTTCTGAGCTGTGAGTTATCAGAACTATGGGTTCGATTTGATTATACCATAGTTTTATCAACGGTTTACTCGAATGTTGAGAATAAGTAGTAAAACAGTAGAAACTGAGGACAAGCTCTTCGCTTCGCACAACTGAGTACTGGCCATAAATTTTGCGGAAATATATCATTAGTTGGACATCCATTTGATAGTCATATGAGAAAACGGAAGCCTTCAGATGGTCTCCAATCAGATTCCAATGATATTTGTGTTTTCGGTACAAATTGCGATATTCTTCGTAATCGATATCTTTATCCAAATTGAGTTTACATCTCTCGCACTCACACAGCGGTAAACACATTCTCTGTGTGGATCTCTGTCGACCAGACTTATTCTGACCCAATGGCACCATAGCCATAGTTATCTCCTCTGTTGGAGAAATTGATTTCATTGCCCGGACGTGTAGTTTAAGACCTATTGTATTGAAATTCTGTTAAAATTACTCAAAATAAATAAAGTCATGAGTTATATGTAAATACCGTTTGTGACTAAATCTGCGTTTGGAAGACACGAGTGATCAACACTTAGGTTTTGAAAGTAAAGGCCGGCACCAGTCGGCTCTTCAAATAGAGAGTATCGCAATTCTGATGGATTATCGGTGTATTCGTGGAGTTCGAAATTGTACCGACAAATGCAGAGCATTCCAAACCAATGAAGAAGTTCCCTGCTATCAAACGTAAGCCCATAGTCTTGAAAGTTAGAGCAGAACGATGAGAACAATTCCATAGTCAATGTGTCTGAGACCAGTCCCGTCAGAACGCAATTTATTTCATTGAGACAAAAGTCTTTACCGTTAAATAATTGATGTCTTTTTGATGTAAAGTTCGGAACAAATTTGACGCAAAGATATAATCGAAGTAATAGTCTCTCCATAATTATCGAAGAATTCATTAGGAAATTGGGATTTCTGTAGATTTTGCACTCATTTTTATGATACTTCCAATCATTTTGTTGGCAGTCTCTCCCGCAGTAATACATTTGATGACACTGAGCGCACTTCTTCAGTGAATCGCTTTTATCCAGGCAATTGTCGCATATTTTAGATTTGAAAGCATTTGCAATACAATGAATGATAGGATTGCACTCAAAGATTAGTTCTCCCGCTTTGTATGCTTTTGAAGATATGGCCGGCATTTTGAACGGTACTTGTCTTATGATCTGCTAAAGTAATAACGATAATAACTAATCAAATGAATTATAAAATCAAATCACTATTAATTAAAAAACTGAACTTTGCGTCTGAGTCGTTAATCACTGAATGGCAGAGTTTTGTTGACACTTGACCCAAGTACAATATGATAGAAAAGTGACCCTTTTATGGTCTATTGCTGTTGAACTGTCCCTCGGCAGTGATTTATACTCTGAAGTAAAGTTAAATTAAAGTTTACAATAAATTCTTTGATAGCTTTTGTCTCAATACAGTCTAACACTATTTTTATGACAATGTTTTTTCAACTTAAAGCTAAAATAATTATCCCTGTTCCAGGCAATGTTCCTGGTTTAATGTAACAACCCGATTTTATCTCAAAAGTTATCAACTTTATATTCTTATCAACCAATATATGAGGCATATGTATTATAAAAGAGTACTAATTTGAATACAATTTTATCAAATGTTCGCAATCTTTCATTTTTGAATTATTGAGTGAATAATTTTATGACATTTTCAATGAATATCAACGATTAGCTCATTTATGAATGTTGTCGACTCAATTTGGTTACATATGAGAACCCATTTTATCAACCGCTGATTCAACCTTTTTGTTATAATAAAAAAAATATTAAGAACCGGAAGTTCGCTAATAATTTAAATTAATTTATATATATATATTATATATATATATATGACTCGTTTCAGACTAGAATTTTTAATATATTATTATATAAATGTTTATATGAATATAAGAGTGTTGAGGATGATTCAGTATATTTTATATGCACTAGTCCTTTTGATAAGGTTACTAGATAAGTTTCATGCTATATTTCATTTTTCAATTTAGTATTCCTACCGAGTGAACACTAAATTGAAAAATAAATTTTCAAATTCATACCTCTATTAACTTTTTTTTGTGTGGTCATTATCTGAGTTGAACATGGTCATCCGGAAATAAAAACTACATGGTTTAATTCAAAATTCTAGCCTGAAAAAGTCTCATAAATTAAAATGATCTACCGAACTTTGTTGATGTCTTCTTATAAGCCACCTGCTTGATAAAAATGGAGCAGACATTTGAGCAGTTCTGCAGGGAATCGTTTTTCTTAATTTAATGGCAAACTTAACAACATTTCTGTCATTGCATTTAAAACTAATCACTGAATACAAAATCAGACATTTTTTTATTTAGATTTACTTTTAATTGTATTACAAAATGATTTTCTCCAAAATTATTAACAAAAGTTTGTAATAATACAACAAAATTTATATTAATTTAAGTTATTTTCTTCGATTCATAACTTATTTGAGAACTTAAACAGATTTTTGGTAAATATTTTGTAAGAGTTTGTAAATGGGATGCTCTGAGCCGTGAGTTATAAGAAGAGTCGGTTCGATGCGTTTGTACCACATTTTGATCAATGATTTGCTCGATTTTCTCGAATACAATGCGAAACACAGGAAAGAGAGGACCAGTTTTTCGCTGTTAAACACATCGTTTTCGCCATAAATCTGATGAAAATACTGAACCAATTGGTCGGAAGGCATTTCATAATCTCTGATGAGTGTCGCCATTGTTTGGTCGCCGATAAGACTCAAGTGATAGTCATTTATTGCCGTCAAATGATTAAATTCTTTGTAATTGAAGTGTTTGTCCAAAAAGAGTCGACATCTGTCACATTCGCATTCAGTGTAGTGATTATCGAGTAATTGTTTAAGTCTTTCCCCTCGACTCTGACCCAAATCTGCAAAGGCTTCAGTGATCTCTTCGCCCTTTGCAATGGCTTTCAATGCGCGGTATTGATAGGTCAGACCTGTGCTCAACAATAAGATAGACAGAAGAGTAAGGAAAATCTAAATACCATTTTTGACGAGTCCTGCGTTTGGGAGACAGGAGTGCCTCAAATCAGGTTTATTAATGAATGTGGCGCTGGCCACCCGCTCCTGATGAAGGACAATACTAGTTTCGAAGGGGTCGTCGGTGTAGTCGTGCAGAGCTGACAGTAAAAACATATCAACCAATATATAAACGCGAAGAAGTTCTTTGCGGTCAAACTCTACTCCATATGTGACAAAGAAGCGATAAGTCATTTCGAAGCATTCTTTCTCTGTGGGATGTATCTTGTACAGTTTAGTATCCACTTCGATATCATTGATGCAAATGTTTGATCCGTCGATCAATTGATGTTTTTTTGTGGCGAAATCGGGAATAAATTTGATGCAAAACCAGAGCCGAAGAATTAACTTTAAGATAATACTGAGTCGGAAGTAGTCGTGTCTTCCTTTCAAAGCATTGCACTCATTCTTATGGTATAACCAATCGTTTTGTTGACAATTTCTGTCGCAATAATACATTTGATAACAATTTGTGCATCTCTTCAATGAATCGCTTTTCTTAAGACAATTGTCACAATGTTTTCCTTTGTATTTGTTTTCAATGCAGTGAACAATTGATTTGCACTCAAAAACCACATCTCCGGCTTTGTATGGCTTCGATGCAATGACAGTCATTTCGGATCAGTTGTCTTCAGATCTGTTGAAAATAAAATGTGTCACTTAAAATCCTTTCAAAAACAATAAAGCAGAGTGGGTGGGGCTTGTGTCGGACAAGTGTGCACATAACTTACATAAAACATGTGCAAGCCCCACCCACTTAAGCCCCACTCACTTAAGCCCCACCCACTTTGCTTTATTGTTTCTGAAAGGATTTTAATATAGGAAACGAAAGCAACAAATGCTTTGAAAACATCAATAAATAATGTTTTTTAAAAATCGATACAAAATATTGAAATACTTTTATTTCAATATCCGTTTTGACTCAAAATCAGTTGATTGTCAACTAATCCAAAGAATTTCTTCTTAAAATGCCAGCCATTGCTTCCAAACCATACCATTGCGGAGATTTGATCTCTGAATGCAAACCACTCTTTATTTGCGTCAAAGAAAGCTTTAAAGGCTTTCATTGCGATTATTGTCTCAAGAAAAGCGATTCTTTGCAGAGATGCTCAAATTGTCTCCGAATCTATTACTGCGATAAAAACTGCCAAAGCTCTGATTGGAAGTATCACAAGAAGGAGTGCACAATATATAAGGCCTTCCCAATGGAATTGCGTTCAATCTTTGAAAGAATGTTACTCCGAGTATGGCTTTGTCTCAATACTGACCCAATATTTGCCATTCAAAGACATCAATTAATCGATGGCTCAATGATTAGTCTGAATGACATCTCAGTGGACGACAAACTAATGGTTGATTTGCTTAAAACCGATTTCCACGAAAGGGTTGGATTCGATGCAATTTGTTGTCATTTCTACGAATATGGTCTCAGATTTGATCCGAACGAACTTCTTCACTGGTATGCAATGATTGGAATGCCATTCATTTATCCAATAAAGTATTATACGGAGAATCCCTTCCATTTGTACAAATCGTCGAATATTCCGATCGCTTACGGCCTATACATCCAAATATCGAATGTCAGTCATTCATGTCTTCCTAACTGTGGATGTGTTGCAAATGGTATTTAAATATCAAATCAATTGCTTTTAATGTTTGTTTTAAATCAAAGGCTCTTCACTTCAATTCCGAGCCATGAAACCGATCGAAGCGGGCGAACAATTGACGGCCCCTTTTGTGTGTTTGACTCAGAATAAGGCCAAACGAAATGAGGATTTACGCCAAAGACTTGTGAAAGAATGTCAATGCGATAAATGTCGGCTCCATATGGATAAACATTTCGATTACATGTCATTTAATGCATTTATGTTCAGCCATTTAAGTCAATGGAAGACAATGGGCGAATCCTGGATCAATTACTTCAAAAGCCAATATTATTTGATTGATAACCAAATGGTGGCCGATTTGAGACAAATCTATTGCGGATTTGATCCCTATTCGACTGAACTGATTGTATTGTCGTTCATCTGTTTCGCCATTTATTCAGAGCACTGCAATGCCGTCTCTCTTACGGCGTGGTATCAGAAGATATCGGGAATGGTTGAAATAACTCACGGCAGAGACCATCCCTTATCTAAATTGGTTACTGACGTGTTTTGGGCTAACGTTTAAATCGTGTTTTAAATCAACGAAAATGTTTTTATTTCATATATTTCTCTAATTTATAGTGAATTCACATATTTTTAAATATAATTTTCATATAAACCATATAATCATTGGTCAGAAAATTTGTTTTATTTGTGTTTTAATTGTTTTAATTTTTTTAATCACTGAATCGTTTGATGTTTTTGTTGTTTTTTCGCTTTTTTATATAAAAATGTTTATTTTTATCGAATGCTTTTGAATTCTTTTGTATTTTGTTTTATAATTTGAATAAAAATTTAATAAAATTATGTGATTTTTATTTTAAAATTCAAATTAATCGATGACAAGAGAAATGCAATTATTGCAAGGGTGCTCAAGCTCCACGGTTCTTGAGTGGGTTTAGGGGAGTAGTTTTCACTCTAAGGGAGGAGTAAGAGGCCAGTCCCCTTGGCCATCCCTGCAATTATTGCAACTATTGCATGATCAATTATGCAATAAGCAAATTAATTTAAAAAATGAATAACGTTTTGATTGAAATTGCAGTGAAAGATATGTGTTCAGTCTAAAATTTAGACTAAATTGTAACCTAGCTCATCTTTAAATATAGGAATCAGTTAAAATTATGTTCATTATTATATTAATTAATAAATAGTTGAAAGTTATTTCCTTTTATCTGATTGTGTAATATATGAGCGAATTTTTTGAAAGAAACAGTTAATACGCTTAATATCCGTTTCCGATCACTCATTCAGTCGGTTAACTGATCTGAACTACAATTAAGATATTTTAAGTGCTTTGAAATGCCATCCATTGCTTCCAAACCATACAAAGCCGGAGATGTGATCTCCGTTTGCGAACCACTTTTCGTTTGCGTTGAGGAAGAGTTCAAAGGAATTTATTGCGATAATTGTCTTATCGGTAATAAACCACTAAAGAAATGCGCGAAATGTCTTAAAATGTATTATTGCGACAAAAGCTGTCAAATAAATGATTGGAAATACCATAAGAAAGAGTGCAGAATATTCGCCAAATCATACGACAAGCTCCCAATGAATTCGCGAAATATAATCGAGAAACTTCTGCTACGAATTTGGGTCTGTGTTAAGTCTGATCCCGAATTCGTTATTCGAAGACATAAATTAGTCGATGGATCCGACATTTCTCTCAATGAAATAGAAGTGGACGACAAACAAATGGCATTTCTTTTCAAAACCGATTACTACGAAAGATTAATGTTCGATGAGATTTGCAGGGATTTCAAAGATTTCGGATTGAAGTTTGATCCCAAAGAGCTTCTTCATTGGTATACTCTGATCCGACGACCAATTATTTTGCCAATTGTACGCTACGACGAGAATTCTTTCCTCTTATTCTTTTCGACACAAATCCCAGTGGCACTGGGCTTATACTTGCAATTGGTAAATATGAGTCACTCATGCCTTCCCAACTGTGCTTACGTTTATTATGGTATTTAAAAATCTATTGAATTAGTCTTGATTTTTATTCTTCTAAATAACAGGTACTTCACTTCAATTACGAGCCATGAAATCGATTGATTCGGGAAAGCAATTGACCGCCGCTTTCATAGCCTTGAATCAAAACAAGTCGGGCCGACAGCGAGACCTGAAATTACTTTTACAAAGCTGTGAATGCGATAAATGTCGCCTTAATTTGGACAAAGACTTTGATTATTACCGATTTAATGGCATTTTGGTGAATCATAAGCTAAAGTGGATAAAATCAGTGTTTACATGGCTCATTTCTAATGATTATGACTATCACATCGATATCCAAATGATTAAAGGATTGCATCAAATTTTTGGCGAATATAATCCATATTCGGCTCAATTTATTGCTCTGTCTTTCATCTATTTTGCAATGTTTTCAGATAACAATAACCCAATTGTTCTGACTCTTTGGTATAATAAGATATTGGATATAATTGGTGTGACTCATGGCAAAGACCATCCCTTATATAGACTGATTTCTATCGCTTACCTCCAGTTCGTTTAAATTCCTTCAAACTATTATCAAGGAACAAATTTGATCAAAACATAATCATAAATTTTTCCCATAATTTTTAAGTATTTGAGACATTTAATTGTATTTTGATTTTCGATATTTAATATTACAAATCAATGATAACTTAATTCAAATGACATTTTTTATATAAAAATCAATAATTTTGAGCGAAATATTTGTTTTTCAATTTGAATCATTTGACTCTATTTTGATTAAGTTTTTGGCGATCTTTTGGGAAAAACATATTTTAAAAACAAAATCATTTGTATTTTAATTCTAATTCCAATAAAAACTTTGAATTTAATTAAAATTTTGGATAAAATTAAAATACGACTCAATTTACTCAAACGTTTTATCAATTCATTCGTCGCGACCACAATAACCGGGAAACTTATCCAAACGATTGGCACATTCCTGGGAACAGCACTGGTTGTCAGACCAACACTTCTTACCAGTTGTCAAACATTTGTTTGGTCTCATATTTTGGTTTGATTTCAAAGCATATGAATTCTTGAGTAAACTTTTGAATTCCCTCTCATTCTCCACAATATTGAGCTCCGAATCAGTATTGAAATCAAATGTTGGGACAGAACTCTGGGGCACAACATATTCGGTTGAATCACTTTTGGCCTCGATTACAATAATCAGCGCAAAAATGCAATAAATGGATACAATTATTCTTTTCATCACAAAAGAGAGAAATTTTGTTAATTATAGAAATTAAAAAAATAACTTTACTTACTTTGAAATGAAAGTCATTTTAGTGTTCAGTAAACTTCAAAATCAAAAGACGTTTTAAAAAATTGTCAGTTAAAGACTATTTGACTCAAGGCTGTCATCAGAGGGGATGGCATCTTAAGCATTGAAACATAAGTTTGATTTTGAGTTGATACCCGCAAGCTCACCCACATGCCCACACACCCGTACAAATGGGTTCCCTAAAGTGTTTAAAAAAATTCTTAAAGGATTGACCTCAGGATTAGGTGATAATAAGTAGTGACCATCTTTTACTTTAACTCAGTTGATATGTTTTACCTAGTTTAAATGTCTAAAAACAATTATATATATATATAGTTATGGTGAAATATATTTCGAGAAATATCTATTCTGCCGCACAATACAGAATATTATATTATGAAAACATTTTTAAACAAGAAACTTTGCTCCGTATACCCTGCAGATTATTTGGAGAAATTTTTGAGACGTTTTCATTAATCTTTTTTATTTTTTTGTGATAAACATAAAGTATTTCTTCTATTTCTACCCAAATATGTATTGAATGTCATATTAAACCAGTTTTTTATTGTTTTTGAGAATCTTTGAATTGGACTACACCTTAACTTTTGCTACTTTTTATAGTTTAATGATTTTTTGATGAGTAAAGCATAAAATCTATTTTTTAAATGACCAAGGTAATGCATAACGTAGTACGGGGTAATGTAGAGGCACAAAAACGAATTATATTGAAGTTTACTCATCCCCTTTAACTATAGAATTCTCAAGGATAAAGAATCAAAATATTGTCAATATTTTCCCCTGCACATTCTCAAGCTATAAAATGTATAAATAGCCAGAAGATTGAGAGCAGGGATGCCCAAGGGGGAGGGGTATGGGTCTTACCACCCCCCAAGAGTCGAAAATTTTGGCCACCCCCCCCCCCCTAGAATTTTGAAAAATTTA
>JAQGCS010002367.1:0-10373 GCA_034702105.1 Fuscozetes fuscipes
CTAATATTTTTTAGCATGGTAACCAAAAATATTATTTTTAAAAATTTATGAGAAAATGGAAGGTTTGCAAAGGTCATTGTCCAAGCTCACATCTTATCAATCAAAATTAAAATATCTTGAATAGTTTTTGCGTTATTCAAAATCTCCATACGAAATTTTTATTTGCGTGACCTGTATTACTGTCATTTTAAATATTCATTTATGCGTTGAATTTGTTTTATGAACCATTGATTTACTTTTCAAACTAATTACTTAAATCAATGTTTACTTTATTTAATGGATTTATAAACATTTTGATGAATTAAAAAAATTAAACTCTCATAAATATATAGTAACATCAAGCACAATTATTGTGAAATCGTTGTTAGAATTAAGTAGCGAAGACTTTACATGCTTAAATTAGGGCACTTCATAATTCATAATGATGATTGATCAACATGATGACTTATAGAACAATTATTTACTGGAATCATTAAATTTATTGTCAATTTACATGTTAATATTTATTTTAGCTTGTTAATCAAAAATGAGCCAAATAATTTTGATCAATAATCTGAATAAAAGCAAACTTGATGATTAATGAATTATGAACTGGCATAATTGCTATCGAAATTTAATTAGTTTGATATAATAAGTAAACTTGGATGAACATCAATTTTAACAACCAATTATAAAATGAACATGGATTTTTCAAAACTATAAATAGCATGAAACTTTTATTTTATTCAGTTCAGTTAAACTAGAAATATAATTCAGTTCCAATTAACTAAAAATTTCTTTTTGAACTTGTTATAGAATTAATAATACTTAAAATGAACGTACAGTTTATATCACTTGTAATAATTGCAACAATGTTTTTGATCCATAGTTCAAATGGAGCGGCCATAGGGCTCACAAACCAAGAGTACGGAGCCGTCAATAAGCGACAAGCCCTTCGAGATCATCTTCGCATTGAGAAGCGATCTCCTGATGACGATGACGATGGTGGGGCTGCGGGGTCTATCCCTAAACCTAAACCTAAACCTGAGCCCAAACCTAAACCCTGCGGTTGTGATTCCGGATGCATGTGCAATATATGCGAATGGAAAGATTTGCCCAGGGAGGACCACTGTTGAAGCAGTGAATTGTCTTCTTCCTAGCGTTGAACGATAATCCTTATTAAATGTTAATAAAAAATCAAATATTATAATAAATTTATAAATTTTTAAATTGATTTACTCTATTAAATTAAATCACATTTATTTTCTATTCAGCAAATTAAGATTGTTACATTATCAACATATTCAAATAAAGATAATTAACTATTTAAAGTTTGATTCATTTAAAGTGTTATATAATTAATTCATATTTAATACTTCCGAGATATCAATCATTTGAGATAATAGTAGATAAGGAAGTTTTAAATTTTACTCAAATCATGCAGAATTCATAATAATCTTGGATTTAAAATAAAATAATATCTGGTAAAATAAATCATATTCTTCCTAATCATAATGTTTTGATCAGGTGAAAATTTATCATAAAATTTTTAGACCAATTATACGAATCATTTATTTATTCAACACTAATGTTTAGAACTAATGCTTTTAATAAAAATATTTGTTATTAATATTCAAATGGATTCTCAAGTATTGTCATGATTTTAGTTTTATTACATGTTTAGAATCTAGTCCATTAAAGTTGCAAGTCGAGTTAACAGGAAAGAGCTGATTGAAGTTCTAAATGCATTCCAAATGTGACACAAACTAATAGTTTTAATAGAAGTGAAAACTACTTCAATACATAAGTTATAAATTTAATGCTTTTCACTTCAATTCAATTCATTTTCTAATTTGTTTTATTCATTTTATAATAGGATTTCGTACGAATAGAGAATAAAAAGCTCATAAAATCTAGGTCTTAGTGGTAATGAATCGGGCGAACACTCAAAATTATAGCCAAGAGCAACAAAAATAAGGAATTCATTACACATCTCCTAAACAGTAAAAGTGAGAGTTTTTCAAATGTTATTACAAACTGTATATTACTTATAATTAATTCAATTGTATGACCGAATAATCGATTAATAAACACAAATGAAACGAAAAATATTAAAATTCATTAACAATTAGTAAATTGTTGATAATTGATACCAAACTTTTGGATCTCTGACACAAAATGGATAAGGAATTCATTTCCAGTTATTCGCCGTTTAGTATATAAAGAGATGAAAAACAAAACAAACTTCAGTCAACTTTTCTCTTTCATCTCTTCTTGTCTTTCAATTGATAAGTTTTTGAAAAAAATGTTTAAAGTAAGCAATTGAATGAGCATGGTCATTATAAACATTAAAGTATTGTTTTGCAGATTTTCATTGCATCGGCACTTTTTGCCTTCTGTTATGCCGGCGGTTATGGCGGCGGTGGAGGAGGAGGTGGTGGTGGATATGGTGGCGGTGGAGGCCGAGGGGGTGGAGGCTATGGTGGTGGAGGAGGAGGAGGATATGGTGGTGGTGGTGGCCGAGGCGGTGGCGGCGGTGGAGGAGGAATTATCCCAGCTGCCATTCATACTCGACACAGCATTGATTATAGAGATGTCGGTTCAACAGGAAGTGTAGAGCCCACCACTATCGAAGTTGGTTCCAACTCAGTTCCACTGAACATTCTTTTTCGATCTTCTTCATCCAACATCAATGTGCAACAGGCTCATGAGGGCGGTGGAGGAGATACTCAACAATCTCAGTCAGAGGATGAGCCACACAGACTCATTCATTCAGTATCCAAACCCATCATTCAAGAGGTTCGAGAAGTGATCACTCCCTACAGAAAGATTGTTCAGGAAATCAACCCCGTCCAGGAAGAAATCCAAACCATTGTTGCCAGAGGTACTGGAGGTCATGGTGGTGGTGGAGGAGGAGGAGGCCGAGGCGGCGGCGGAGGTGGTTATGGTGGTGGAGGTAGCAAAGGCGGTGGTGGTGGTGGTTATGGTGGTTCTAGTCGATCATCTGGTGGATCGAAAGGATATTAGATGACTAAGAGCTTAAGTTGAATGTTGAGAAATGTTTGTGAATATGATTTTTTACAAACATCTGATTCATTCAAATTGTGAATAAATTATAAAAATATTAGAAATGCATTCAAATTATCAAAACTTTGTAATAATTTAATGAAATGATACAAATTGAAGCGATTAAAAATTCAAATCAATTATTGAACAAATTATTTAAACATAATTAGCCTAGAATGCATGGCATTCTGGCGAAAATGCAATATTACTAATGCAATAATGTTATTGTCAAGTTGATCAGCCTATTTGATTCAACAAGATGATTTTACAATGACTAAATTTAGAGTGATCCATATCGTGAATAACATCATGTACAATTATTTCTAGACAATTACTTATGAAATCGTTGTTTAAGTTTAGTGGCGAAGACTTTACATGCTTAAATTAGGGCACTTCATAATTTATTTGATGATTAATCAACATGTTGACTTGTAGAACAATTGCTTACTGTATTCATTAAATTTATTGTCAATTTAAAAGTTAAAATATATTTTAGCTTGTTAATCAAAAATGAGCCAAATGATTTTGATAAATGGGATTAAAAGCAAACTTGATTATTGAATTATGAACTGGTATGAACTGGTATAATTGCTATTGAAATTTAATTAGTTTGATATAATAAGTAAACTTGGATGAATATCAATTTTACCAACCAATAATAAAATGAACATGGTTTTTTCAAGGCTTAATTTTATTTTAAATAAATAGCTTGAAGCCTTTATTTTTCAATATAATTAAGTTCCAATTGACTAAATTTCAGTTTTCTTTTGGAACTAGTTAAGCAATTCATAAAACCTAAAATGAACGTACAGTTTGTACCAGTTTTAATAGTTGCAACAATGTTTTTAATCCATAGTTCAAATGTGTCGGCCAAAGGGCTTACAGGTCAAGAGTTCGGAGCCGTCTATAAACGACAAGCCCTTCGAAATCATCGTCGCATTGAGAAGCGATCGCCTGATATTGGAGATGGCGATATTGGTGTCCCTAAACCTGTACCTGTAGCTCAATCTAAGCCCAAACCTAAACCCTGCGGTTGTGATCTAGTCAACTAGCAAAGGACTAAGAACTACCCCCTAAACCCCTTCTATAAAATTTTGGAAAAACGTATGACGTGATATCTAAGAGCTAGATCTAAGATCAAAATAATCAATAGATTCGAGGTTTGGAAAAATATCAGTGAAAGTGTGATCAATCTTCTGGATATAAAATAATGGAAGGGGTTCTCTAGCAGCTGTGAAAGATCTGGTGTGGGACTGTATATGTACCTTTTTCTGTTCATAACTCATAAATAATATACTATTGTAATTGTCTTTTGATTTTCACGTCAATAAACCACTTATTATCTCTTTTATGACCAGTATTATCCATTTTAATTTTGTAGAATTAACCAATGAACGAACTTTAGATAAGGTAGTTTCAAATTTTATTTAAATCATGCAAAATCATGATAATCTTGGATTTATATATTAAATAATTACGGGTAAATCATAATGTTTTGATAAGGTGAAAATTTATCATAAAATAATTTAATGAATTGATACAAATTGAAGCGATTAAAAGTTGAAATCAATTATAAAATTATTAAACAAATTATTTATACATTCGCTTGAATGGACCTTAAACATTCTGATAAAACTGTAATATTATTAACACCTTTTTCTAGTTCTAAATACCGAACGTTCATCAGTTTATTTCATTGAGCAAGATGATTTAGAGATGCGATTCATACAAGAATTGATACTAAATTTATTGAAAGCAGATAAATATACATTGAGTAAATAAACATTTATTTATCTATAAATTTCACCTAGCTTCATAACAAACACATTTCTATTGTTATTTGACAACATTGAGAAGTGGGACCAAATTCTGTCGCCTTTTCTTTTCTCTATAATACATAACCGCCGCCAGAAATAGACAGACCATTGGTATGAATATCGATACCGATATCTGAATACAGAACCAGAGCTGAGATATCATTGAAGTGACACAAACTTTATTGTACTCGTCTTCGGCGTAACCCTTCTTACAAACACAAAAGCCATTCGTATCGCACTCACGCTTCTTGTCATAATTCTGGCAGTCCTTCTCATTGAAGCAAGGGCTGTGATGACACATATCAGATGTCTGATCCCATTTATAGTCGGGATAACACTGGCAAACACTGTCCGCACATATCCGGTGCTGGTCGTGGTCTACAACACAGTCATTGTTTGTGTCGCACACAATACTATTCAATGGATTAAATGGTGTCTCACTATTAATGTCATAATGGGTTTTATTAACTGTCGTTAAATTCACTCTTAAATTAATAATTGGTTCAAATTTCATTGAATTCAAAGCAAGGCTTAAAATATTTGGCACTAAAATCATTAAAACCACACATGTATATAAAATAATAGCCATCATGGACATTTTAATACCCATTTAGACATTTCGAGGCAATTATATTAACCAAAAGATCCAATAAAATATATTTTCAGAAAAGATTATTAAATCATATTTTATTGTATTTTTTCAGTTTAATTAACTAATGATTAGATAATTCAGTTATAATAGAATTACACTGCTGTTATCACCAATGGACTTTTATTATTTCAACATAATTCTTTGATAAATCCTCTGTGCAAATATTTATGCTGATAATGAGCTGATAAGAGCGCACCAGTTGAGAAGTTATCCGGCTAATTTTCTATTCTCTATCCACCAGCCTTTTAATTATTTAAAATGATTTATAGAAGCAAGGAAACTTGTCCCTTGATATACAGGCTTAGAATTTTCCATTTTATCTCAAATGTCAAATACTTCCGATAATAAACCATTATTTGAATTACATCATGAATTATAAATTTTCGCTCAAGATTTTTGAACTTGTTTATTTTGTAAAATCTAAGACTGAGATTTATTTATGTCATGACATTTAAACCCTCCTTATCTATAATTTTTATTTATAAGATAACTTTTCAAATAAATCAAAATCTAGAATAAATTTTGGCACAAATTCTAAAATAAATAAAATTGCAAACATTATATCTATTGAATGCAAAAATGTAATGAGCTAGAACAATTCTTTAATTAGGATAATATTTAATGAAGATTATTTCCACTGGATATAACTTGGTGTTTTCTGGTTATTTATATTCTAAAATTTTCTTAAATAAAGATGTCTTTGTTCTCAAGGCTTTATGAGTGTAAAACTTCAATCGAGGAAATTATCGCAAATATTTAACAGATAAGACAATTGTGGAGATAAATGCCCTGAGAAGTGTTCTTATCGGTGGAGACGTTTAAACTTTTGCCTTAAAATAATTGATTAGCAGTTCATTAGTCGCTAATAATCTGTTTGTTATAACTTTAAAATTGATTTATTAGAAGTTGTTTTTAGTAGAAATGAAACCAATTAATAAATAATTGCCTAGTTGACTTTTTTATTTAGTTAAATTCCTTATATTCTTTCTCTTTTCCAAGTTCATTATCATGTGTTCGCTAAAGTCTTTACTCATTTTAGTTTTGTTATTCAATAATTTGTTTGCCATTGAAAATGTTGACTACGACTATGACCATGATAAGTCTCACACATTAGACAAGAGTGACAACCCTTCAGATGATAATCCTCTGGAAATACTCTCAGATATCGATCTGGTAGATGTGGAGCACCCTACTAATCTCACTGACAATATCAGGGATTTGCACCAGGAACTACCTAATGATATTGAAAAACAGCAAAATTTGACAAAGGTGGCCATTTTTGAGAAGTTGATGAGAAATTCCATTGTGAATGAAACTGTGTTCAAGCTCAAACAAAAATTTTCAAACTTCACCCAAAATGTCAAATGGAATTTGCAGTCATTTATTGCAGAATCAAAGGGTGGTCTCAATGATAACTCTAAGCTTCAGATCAGAAACACCTTGATAGCTTTCATCGACAGCATGGAGTTGACACCACTTTGCTTAATGTCATTTGTTATGATGAAAAGAGCCCTGTCCAATAATGAGCTATGGCCTCTTAAGTGTACGAATTCCATAAGATTTTAATTTTACTGATAATACATATTAATTATCTTGCTTAGTTTTCGACTCCATGGACTTTAGCCCGACAGGAATGCTAGATGGAAGGTTCTCCTTTTTAGGACAGTATGACGAGTGTCTCAACATAGAGAACGAACAGTTCAAAGGACTCAAAATGAAAGGACAGTACTGTTTGGCAAAATTCCCCGTTTTTTATATGAAACCCATTCTTAAACACAACGACGAGAATGAGACAGAAATCATGCAATTGAAGAGAAAGTTCCTAGAGAAGGTTGACATACAGAACAATCTGCTCAAACTGGTCCAGGCCATCAATTATTTCAAAACCACTTTCTATCGGTTCGGTGTTTGTATTCCGTCCACTTGTAGTGCAAAAGAGATCAATAGAGCACTTAATAGAAGTAATTTAACTTATATTATTTTTTACAATGTTAATTTTAAAATTTTTTTTACTGACAGTAATGTCACCGGAACAGAAACAATACATTGAAATCGAGAGAGAATGCAAGGTCAAAAATGTGGAGCCTAAGAAAAATGCATACCAGAGAACAGCACAGTAAGATCAAACTCAAATTATTAGTGTTTGCAAGGGCATCTTATTACTAAAGATAAATGAATTTAATTAATAAACATTAATGCTTAGATCAATTATAATGACCCTGGTCCTGTTGACTATAATCAGCACATCAGTGGAATTCTATTATAATGTGAAGCGAAGAGATTTTGGCCGAAAGAAAGTTATCAAGAAATCACTTCTTGTATTTTCCGCCATTTCCAACACTAAGCTCTTGTTCAAAAGGAATGACAGCAGACTAAAAGTGATCGATACTATTCTGCTCTTATTCATTTCATTAGAGTTTCTTGGCAGAACCTACATCCAACCCGTATTTTATAACTTTATTGGAATTGAGCGAGCAAATAAAGGAATAACTAAAGAGTACTTCAGTTCGAGAAAATTCTTTTGGATGAGAAACAGCTCATATTCGATGACTATATTTATTCTTATGAGGTATTTACACAACTCTACCATGATAGATTATTTGAATTATGGTTTAGTTCAATAGTGCTGAGCTATAAGTTGTGTGAGGAGAAGAGGAAAGGCAAATACAATCCCATCCATTACTTCAAATATTTGATTAATCGCTACTTCAGTCTATTTCGTCGAATAATTGGTCCCTTATTATTAATATATCTGCTGCCCCTTTGGACAGACGGCCCCATTTGGCATTACTTAGAGACGGTTCACGCCAGTCCATGCAAACAAAATGTGTTTGCTTCATTATTTTTCTACAATAATTATATGCCTGGATTTGATCAAATCGTAAGTCAAATATAATTTATTTTATTTTATTAAAAAAATGAATGAAGAGATTTATAATCCAGGCATACATTTTACAAGAAAGTTAAACATAAAATTAGTTATAGTGTTAAAATACAGCTTTTAAAATGAACTAGGATATGCTCACAGATTGTACCAAATTGAATGCATTGATGAGTAGAACTTAGACCACTAAATGTCCAAATTTCAAATTAATGCTTCTTTTATCTAAGGAATTATTGACCTTACATATTAGCTCAATTTTTCTTTGCATACTTTATAATTTTTATTTTTTTTTTCATTCGTAGTGTAATTTACCAAGCGCAACATTTTCTGCAATATTTCAATTACAAGTTTTCGCACCCCTTGTCCTACTCTTGGTAAATGCAAAAATATTCGGTTACATAGGACTTGTGCTACTTGTGATTATGGGTTGCTTTTTGAGTATCAGCAGACGACTGTTCCAAAATTTCCTAATCGCACCATGGGAAGTTGCCAACATGAATTCTGTACAAGATGTCAACCACTCGTTTGTCCACTACTTGGGCTCAACAGAGCAGAATATCTCAACTTGCATAATTGGTTTAATAGTCGGTTATTTGATTAGAAAGAAGCCAAACATAAAGACGCCATTTGGCAAAAACGGCAATTTATTTCTTTGGGCATTTTTTCTCGCTTTACCACAAATCGCAAGTTATTGGAGCGAATCATTCAAAGCAATCAAAGGTGACTTCTCTCCGACCATTTTCCTCATATGGTTTACAACTGGTCGAGTGATGTGGGCTCTCGGCTATGGATGGGTTATATATGCTTGCTCCACCAGCAGAGGAGGTATTATATTTGTTAATTTATATTTTTATCTAATTAATCAAGACTAGTTGGATTCAAAAATATAATTCTTGATTCAAAACTTGTCAATTTTAATATTGTTTAAACTTTTTAATTTATTTATTATAAGTATAATTAACTTAATGTTAGGGTACATTTTGGTCGCATATTCCAAATTATTCTTTTAAAAAGTATTTTAATGCCATTTTAGGAATATTGAACAAGATACTTTCGTGGGAAGCACTGCAGCCGCTGTCGAGACTGGCGTTTGGTATTTATTTAAATCACATAAACATAATAAGCATTCGATTGTTTGCTATAAAACAAACATATTTATTGACTCATTCAGTAGTTGTAAGTTTAAAATTATAAAATTTTATTCCGTTTACCACCTAGAGTAGAATTAACAAAGTTTACTAGTAGCAAAACTAATTTTGAATATCTATTTACAGTTTGAGAACGTATTTATTGACTATTTGATTGCATTATTGGTTGCATACATATTCTTCATTTTGATTGAGTGCCCGGTTTATCACTTAATCAAGATCATTTGCGGCAAAACTGTCGATGAAGTGATCAAAACAGAGGAATTCGAAGACAATAACACAGACACTGTTCGGGAGTACGAAGAGAATATCGAAATAAAACTTTTTACAAATAAAACTACACATGAATTATAGGCATAACCAAGGAACAATTTTCATTAATACAAGATATTTCAACATAAATCTCATTTCAACTCAATTTTTACGAAATTATATTCTTAATAAAATGTTTTTAGTAATTGATGATAACATTTTTTGAAAACTAGATGAAAGGTAAATTTGAACAATTTATTGATAATCTATGGATGTAACTTAATTTTTAGCCAGCAAATAATTTGGCATATACAAATTTAATTAGGAAAGGACATGGTTGAAATTTCAAAAGTTCTTGAGTGATTATCCTAGCTTTGACATTGATAATCCTTTAAAATTTTGAATGTTCATTTTTTGCCTTTAATTTTACTTCAATGAAAAAATATATATTTATTAATATTAATAAGAACAAATATTGTTGTGATAAATGCCAAATTGAATTATATATATAAAAATAATTTTCGTCGTCGTTCGTCGTCGTGTCCACACCATTGTTGTAGGATTTTTCAATTTTT
>JAQGCS010002368.1:0-10370 GCA_034702105.1 Fuscozetes fuscipes
TGCGCGCACTTCTCATTCTTCAACTCTACATCGTATTGTTAGTACAATAAATAAATGAATTAATAATCGCTATATTTGTAGGTCATATGTAAGCAGATGTTTATAATGGTTTTTATCGCATTTGAATATTGCAAACGGTTTAAGAGAAATTAACCATATAGTTTCGTACAAACTTTTTGATTCTTCTAATAAATTTGGTATACCACATTTCCAAATTCGTTCATTTATTTACCAAGCTTAACATCTTGTCAAGTTAATGGAGCGCTATTTTTGTTCAGAATTTTCTTTGAAAAGATCTAACTATTAACTACACGAACTATAACTGAAATAATTAAACTAAAATCATATGGTTGGATTCTGCATAACAATGGCTTTTAAACAAGGTAAGTTTATCTGCGTATGGCCATGTTCAAGAGAGCGGTGGCTGTAAGAAGAATAGCTAGAAATTATGCAAAATGTAAGATATATTTTCAAACATAAGCATTGATAGAAATCATTGATAGAAAAAATAAAACTTTCATAGTTGCATCAAGGTTACTTAGCAAGAAAATGAATAGAATGAGTATGGACTCTTTTTATTTGAATGTAAACAAAAATGGATTTCTTTAATATAAGTGAAGTGATTATACCTTGCTAATCATTCAACTTAAAATTAGTCATTTACTACTAATATTTGAGAATGCATCTTACAATTTGCATAGTTGAATAGCAAGCATTCCGGGAATCAACAACCAATCAAATAGCAAAAGGTTAATCTAGTAAAAAAATAAGTGTGATCGATCTGATTGCAAAATCCTTTGCTATAACATATTGTCTCCAATGAGTCGTCAATATTCATAACAATGACTTAACACAACTGATAAATCCAGGGATAATCAAGGGATTCAGCCCAAAACCCCTTGACCAAAAGTTTTGGTCAAACCCATTAGCTTGGTTTCGACATACACCACCCTTAGGAAAATTCAACTGTGCTTACCGAGGCCCTTTTCCCGCCATTTTTGTTAAAATGACCTAAACCAGGTTTAAACTAAATTAACTGAAAGTTAAGTTAATTTAACTGCAATTAAACCGAATTCAGAAGAAAATGGCGAAATTAATTTGACGCACTACCCCTGCTATTTAACCCCCTAAAAAATTGGAAAACCTATTCCCTGACGCACCTGATGTTGAAGGACTTGGCTACTCCTGGGTTAAACTGACAATGTGCTTGGTGAGTTAAAGGCTAAAAGAATTAAATTTCTAACTTGTTGATTGGTAAGGTGAAAGTTTGTAAAATTGATAACTGATAATAATTAAAATTTTGTAATCGAAAATTGAATCAAAATTCACTCGTATAAAAAAGTCACTGAATGAGTAATTAAAATTGATTTTGCTTATTTAATTTTAAAATAAAACGATTGATGTAACAACCTGGGGATTCAAATAAAACTTTCGGTTTGTTTTGTCGACTACAGTGACAGTGGTGTGAATGTGTTTCCAGTTATGAACCATCATATCCCAGGAATAGCCATACAATCCATTAGTCCAAGTATTATATCCTTTTGTGAGCCAATGAGAGTGAGGTAAAGTAATTTGAACCGATAAGTATATCATAATTAAAAGCAAAGTTGTCTTTTTTCTCCCATTGTTTGTCCCATTCTTTCTCTCATTCTTTTTTGTATTTTTCTCTTCTTTTTCTGCGATTTGTTTCATATTCTGATCGTTTTTATCGAATTTGTGAATTAGTTTTTGTGGCCAATCGGGTGAACTGAAGATTGACATAATGCCGATCATCATATACGGAAACATTCCTAATATGATATGATTTCAAACATTCAATTAATTGAACCCAAAACTAATGCACCAAAAACTTGTGTTTACCGATTGAGAATAAACGAGAATTCATCAAATTGAAGAGAGCACAGAATAAATAGGCTAAGGGTCTGCTCTTATCATAAATTAAAAAGAAGCCGACTGTAAGGTCAAAGAGAAATCCTCCCAAATGAACCAGATAGTAATCGATCGCTTCATTTGTTAACAAAAGTCTGAAATCATTCAAATTAATTATATCCTTTACAATATCCCTGTTAAACCTCGATCAATTAACCTGCGATCAAATTTGTAGTTTCACTATAAAACCAGTCATTGAAGCCAGGTCTAAAAAATCTCAGGAATTGCTCAACCGATTATTGATAGTCTTAAGTTTTGAACTTGTAGTTTTTGTCCAGCAATTTTTAATTGGATTTTCATGAGATTTTCGCTACGGGAGAGTTAGAGGGCGTTAAGCAGTGACAGAGAGAAATGTCACACAAAGTTTGTGCAAGAGGCATTTTTATATGACCGCAAAAGTGAAACCGCAGTATACATAAAGAGTTTTCACAGATCTAATCGCGGGTTAATCTAAAACAGAGATGGTTAAGGGCAATTTTTAGAAATTGAGCTAAATTTGAAAATTTTGGAATAATTCCCCAAGAGCAAACTCATAGGTGCGCTTAGACTTCAAAAATTCGCATTCTAAGTAGATGAGAAACTCGAGGCCCATATTTTGCTGCTAAATGATTCCAACTCTATGTAATCATATTTAAATGAAGAGCTTAAGAGGGAATTCGGAAAATGTTAATTTAGAACAAAGTGGCTAATTTTTACACTTGCCAATTTTATACACCCATATCCCTGGGTTTTGAAAATTTTTGTTCAAAAATGGATTATCCGAACTCGCGATCCTTACTCATCCCTGATTTCAAGCAGTGATGCGTAAGGTCAAAGTGAGGCAAAGGGTGTAGTTCAGGGAGGGGTCGAATCGTTTTGATTCATCATTTTTATTTGGTTAAAGTAAATAACCTTTAAGCTAAATCGCATCAAATGAACCTAAATTACTTTATTTCTAGTTTAATCTTGTTTAAAGCTGATTTTCAACGATTTTCGGTTAAAAATGTGAATTCTTCAATAATTAAACGCTTTTTGGCTCATATGAGTCATAAAAATTTTAGAGGAAGGCAAATAATTTATCTTGGTTCAGACAGGTAAAAGTGGTTTTGGACTAACTCTTCCCTTAAGCATCTCTGATATCAAAGATATGAAAGATATGTTTGAAACCTAAATGGACTAAAAACCCAGTGCTCCGAAAGATTAAACATAGAGTAGCCGTTAAGCCAATCGCTATCGACTTTTTGGAGACCAGCGATAAAGTAAACTAAGAATATCTGACTTCTTATAAGAAAGTACTGCCAAAACGC
Source organism: Fuscozetes fuscipes (assembly GCA_034702105.1). Taxonomy (NCBI): domain Eukaryota; kingdom Metazoa; phylum Arthropoda; class Arachnida; order Sarcoptiformes; family Ceratozetidae; genus Fuscozetes; species Fuscozetes fuscipes. The sequence goes on from JAQGCS010002368.1 coordinate 3,216, forward strand.
AACTCTTCTGGGTTTAGAGGATCGGTTCCAACGCATACAGTCAAGTGACCTGAAAACAACTGAGTCATAGGTTTAACTCAATCGAAAATAGAGGTAAAAACCATTGATTGTTGGCGTTTGACATCAAAAGCAATAAAACTAAAAGACCGAAGAGATAAGAGTGATTGTTCCAGCGACTTTTGTCCAACAAAAACAAATACCAATAACAGCACAGGTATATAATGCAACTCAATTTATAGTAAAGACCTAACATAATGCCCACATTTCCTGCAATCAATTATAGGCTTATTTTATTCAAAACATTTACTCATATATTAATACCAATAAACATAAGTGAATAGATGGTAAACATTGCTCTCAATGGAGGAACAAATAGATCTTCAAAAAGTGGAAATCGACATTCATTAGGATCGCCCCAAATTGCCTCCGCTCTGGACAGTCCTCTTTCATAAATTGTGTCGATTAACAATAATGAGCCTAAAATTAAAATATTCTCTTATTTTTAAGAAATCGTCAAATCTTTTTACAAAAGCGTCCAAAGTTTCAAAATCTTAAAATCGTATGATATTGTAATTGAGTGAAAATGCGAGGAAACGCTATTTCTTTAATAATAATAGAAAGTTCTGATTTAATATAAGTAAGCCTCAGAACTTGCTACTTGCAAATTGCTAGTGATTTCCATCGTAGCTTAGATTCCATTTCACGCTAAATAAAAAATTATTTTAAAACACTTCAAGTGTTTTAAAAGAAGACATCAAATAATCTATAATTAAAGAAAATTTCTTCAAAGAACAAATCTCTTCATTCGATTTCAATGGAAAAAGTGTTTAAATTATAAAACATAAAGTGGGAATGACCTGTCTCTTCAAACTAGAGACTGCTCTCGACTTAGCGAATATCTATTGGAGACAAAATTACCTTTCGCAATTAACTTTTCTGTTCTTTGGATTTTTGTGAAATTGTTCTGTATATATATATATTTAAGACTCGATTTGTAGAGTTTTCTCTATAAAAGTATTATTCGCTCGAAATACTGATTATATTTGATATCGAAAGCAATAATATATTGGAAGAAATCTTACCGACAATTATTCGGATGACCGCAAGACTGGAAGCGTCACACTTTCTGAAGAAATATCGCATCATTTGATCGAAGAAGAAACTCATCTTTGAAAGTATCAATGGATAAGTTGTATTGAGTGCGAGATATCGATTGGAACAACACGTGAATGAAGTGATGTGGAGAGCGAAGAAAGATTTGACGGAAATCAATATCCATAGCAACTGCAGTGTCCGACTCAGAGCTACAATTGGGTCTGAATTCGAGTAAAAATGAGTTCAAGAAAATGTCTTATTATTTCATTTCTTTATCCCATTGAGTAGTAATCGGTCTTCAGTTTTGGTGAATCGAATTTCCATTGAATTCATCATTTTTTGTTATAATCATTTGATTTATGAGAGTATTTTATACAATTATTTGTGATTGGCCACTTTTCGATTCTTGTAATAATTTGAACAAATAATCTGAGCTATCGATTTGTATCAATTCATGGATTCATTCATTATTTTGATTTGTTTGTTATTATGTGAAATATTGAGATAATTAGCTTAAGATAAACATTATATCAGGTAATCATCAAATTATGATAAACTTATTTTTACATTTCTCCAATTTTCAAATTTCCACAAATTCTTTATTAATTTTTATTTAATAATAGAATAGTTTGCAAACAATTTAATAAAAGCAATATTTTTCAGAATCGGATTCTTTGAGCGAAGAATATATAATTTGAGCGGAAATGACGATTAACATCGCGGGTGTCTTATCTGTTATCTTATTCTATATTGTGATCCTCTTGGTTGGCATTTGGGCCGGACGTAAGAGGAGGACAGAAGGAGAAGGCGATGAGTTCGAAACAGAAGAAGTAATGTTAGCAGGCAGAAATATTGGAATTTTTGTCGGTATCTTCACAATGACCGGTATATTATTCAATACGAATACAAACAAAAATGTGTTTAATTTGTAAATTCATAGCCACATGGGTTGGAGGCGGGTATATAAATGGTACGGCAGAAATCATATACAGCTCGGGCATTATTTGGTGCCAGGCACCTTTTGGATATGCAATGAGTTTAGTCATAGGTTTGTTCTAAATTTGAAATTGATAGTTTTTAATTGTAATCGAAAATAATTGTAATATGTACAGGAGGGTTTTTCTTCGCAAACAAAATGCGAGAGCAAGGATACGTTACAATGCTTGACCCATTCCAAGATACATTAGGGTCACGTATGGGAGGTCTTTTGTTTTTACCGGCTCTATGCGGTGAAATCTTTTGGTCGGCAGCTATTTTGGCGGCTTTGGGGGCGACCGTCAGTGTTATCGTAGATATCGATAACAACACTTCTATAATCCTGTCCGCCTGTATTGCCCTCATTTACACCCTTTTTGGAGGTCTTTATTCAGTCGCTTATACGGATGTCATTCAACTCTTCTGCATATTCATAGGACTGGTAAGCTTTTAAATATGATTTTTAATATTTTAGAACAGCCCTTGATAGTAACTTGATAGTAACTGGACAAACATTCACTGATTAAAAGTTTAATTATATAAATATCTTAGGTCCTTTTGTATTCGCACAGATCCGGAAAGCAATTTCCAAAAAGAGTTGTGTTGCATGCTAAATCCTTTTTCTAACTCTCAATTTGAAAGACACCAGGTCCTGTTCGCAGACAATTTTTCAGTAGTTCTGATCAGTGATATACTCTTTAATAATATTTGAATTTCTGAAAAATTAAACAAAACGATAGTATAATAGTTATAATAAATTGTATGACTGAAGTCATTACAGTAACAATATATACACATTCAAAAAAATCGTAAATATGATGGATTATTTCGAACCCATACCTCTCTTCCTTCTGAACATATGTACGGGCTTATACAGGTTGATTTATTATAATCATATTGTTTCTATGCTCAATCACATTCTATTCAACAATTTCAAAAAAATTAATTAGTGTGTTATCGAAGAGAGGTTGTATTCATATGACATTGCTCAATTACCAGTAAAAGACAAATTTGTATTTGACCGTTTTCTTACTTAAAGATTTAATGCTCATGCTAATTTGCAGTGGCTGTGCATACCATTCAGTTTGGAACACCCAGCGGTCAAAAGTATGTCGATGGAACACAATGACTGGTTCGGCGAATTGCCTGCAAAATTGCTTGGTCAATATCTAGATTTTGGCCTTTTGTTAATTTTGGGAGGCGTTCCCTGGCAGGTCTACTTCCAACGAGTTCTTTCATCTAAATCTGCATTCAAAGCACAGATACTTTCATATGTGGCCGCTTTCGGCTGCATAATAATGGCTGTGCCACCAATGATGGTGGGAGCCATTGCCAGAGTGACAGGTATTTCTATTTATTATAATCATTATTTTATAAATAGTTTGTTAATAGCCTGGAATGAGACCGATTTCAAAGGACCCCTACCCCTCGATAAGGCTCACCAGTCGTTAGTGCTACCGATGGTTCTACAATATCTGACTCCTCCTTTTGTCTCTTTCTTTGGTTTGGGTGCCGTCAGCGCTGCCGTTATGTCTTCATCAGACTCTTCACTTTTGAGCGCGAGTTCAATGTTTGCCCGAAATATCTATAAATTAATGATTAGACAAAATGTAAGAATCGATTATTTACTTACAATTTGAGATATTTTCTCACATATCGTATTGAAAAGTATTAATACAATTGACATACATTTCTCAACTCAGGCCTCAGAGCACGAAGTAATTTGGGTGATGAGAGCCGCCATAATAGTGGTGGGATGTGTGGCCACTGCAATGGCCATATCAGTGAAGTCCATATACGGACTCTGGTATTTATCGTCAGGTATTGATTGTATTTTGATTATTAGTTTTATAAGTAATGGTTGTGTCCATAGACTTGGTTTATGTGATTTTATTCCCACAATTGGTTTGTGTCGTCCATTTCAAACATCACTGCAATACTTATGGATCGCTGTCCGCATATTTCGTCGGCTTATTTCTGAGAGCGCTGGGAGGGGAGGATATAATGGGACTGCCTCCTGTTATAAAATACCCTTGGTACGACCCCGAGCATGGTCAATTATTTCCATTTCGGACTTTCGCAATGGTGATGAGCTTCACAACACTTCTGTCCGTTTCTGCGTTATCCAAGTGGTTGTTCGAAAGCGGAACACTTGCGCCTCATTTCGATATATTCCATTGTGTCGTTAATATACCCGAAGATTCCGTTGTAGTACAGGAACCACACGAAGAGATGACTATTTTGAATGTGAACCAGGCCCTATTCTATCAGACTTCTGAACTCAATGGAAGAGTGAATCCAGCCTTAGTCACCGAAGACGAGACAATCAATAAGATTAAATCCGTGGGAAATAGAAGTAATTCTATCAAAGGAATTAATGCCGAGAGAGCCTCTCTCATTGGAGCTATAGGACCCGGACAAGTGATTGTCACTAAATTGTGAGTTAATTCAATTTAAACTCAATATTAGAGACGACTGAATATCTCTTCAATCAATAAATCAATTCGTAATTCATATTATTTCCAATTGTTTGACGAATTTTGCCTTTAATTCCATTTGAAACCTAATTTTTGATTCAAAATACTCTGTGTTTTGTTTGAATTTATTTATTTCACGTCATTTGGTTTATATTTCAAACAATTTGGTTAAACACTCGAGGGTTGATTTATTCGATTCATTATCAATTGTCTAAAAAGAATTTCATTTGAATTAATAGCAATAATTGAATGATTCAGTCATCAAAAGGAATTAATTGGATGTTCGCCACAATTACTCAAAACTCATTTAATTCATTGATTGCAAGTTTAGTTATAAATTTTTAAGACTATTTTAGAATTGCATTTAAAGTGAGTACAAGAGAGCAGTCGTCTAATCATTTCATTGATTTCATAAATATGTAATCATTAACTAAAATGGTTGTGATTTAATGGTTGTGAAACTGTTCGTTAGATTAAACTAATATAATAATAATAACTATAAAAATTAGGTTGTGCTTTAACCATAAAGATATACAAGGATAATTTTACAGTAACTTCAAAGCAGCAGGTTGCATATAATTTAATTAATAGTTAATCTGTTAAATAAATTAATTCCTATAATAATATTCATGAGAAAAGACATTAAGGTTTGCGTTCATTTAGCTCTAGTTCATTATATTAATTGTACAACAACTAACAATTAATTGGAAGCAATTATTTTTGTTAAAATTGTTAATTGTTTTGCTTTTATTGATATTCTATTAAAAGTTATTTGTATTAATTAAAGTTTAATTATTGATATAATTGTCTATTAATTGAAATTCAATTGATTTTAATGGGCCTTAAAGTGAGACAAAACAATGTGTTATCAAATGATTGAATATTGTAAATAAGAATTAAATATAATATGAATACCATGTAAATTTAGTTTTTCACTATTCATTTGATTGTTGTTTTTCTGAAACTTTTACGTAAAGTTTTCGTTCGTTAAAAGTGTATAGAATTAGTCACCTTGTTCACTTTGAATGTTGTTAAATAAATCGAATGACTCTTTCTGTAGATTATTTTCGAAAATATATTTTTAGATGAGTTTACAATTTTATGATTATTCTTATATTTTACTAATTTTATTATTAGCTGATTATGTGGTCGAATAGATCGGGTAATTAACATAGTATTTCATAGTATTTCATAGTATTTCATAGTATTTCATTAGCTGACAATAAATCACTAATTCTTGAAATATTTTGCGTAAAAGTTTCAGAATTCTTCAAATGCGGATATTTTTGTCAAATAATTTGATGAATTGTTTGCCATTTCTGTCTACTATTGTGAATATCTGTCAAACTATTGCTTAAATATAACTTGAATTTCAAATCAAATTAAACAAATGGTTGTGAAAATTGCCTCTAATTTGAATCAATTGTTTTATTTAGAAATTAATGATTAAACTCTTTTTTATTTATTTATTAAACGAATAAATTGTTAATCCATTGGATGTCCGAACGATCGCTAATTTTAATTGAATTTCAAGAGTTTTATGAATTGTTAAGATTATAAATGTTACAAATGTTTAAATTATTATCTTTTGTTGTAAATGAGACCAAACTATAGATCAGATTAATTCAATATTCCGACAAATAATCACTGATTCGCTTTGTAAGAAGTTAAACAATTCTCATACAATTCTCATCCGTCATACTATTAAATAGCAGTAATCTAATAGATTATTAGCTTGGTTGATTACAATAATTTAATGATATGCGGTATTTGAAGCAATCAATGATTGATCAAAATTTTCAAATCAAATCAATTGAAATATTATAAAATATTCTCTAATTTTGTTCATTAAATGTATTCAAAAGTTAAACAAAATTACAAAATTTGGTTCAGAAATGAAAATAAACGCGAAATTACTTTAATTACTATAATAAACATCGAATGTATTAAATTTCAATAAATATCTAAATGTGGTCAAATATGGAAATTTTTGTATCAATATGCCTTTAAATATATTCTAGTTATTCCTCAGCTAAATCTGTTTTGCAATTATCTATCAAATTTTAAATTAGAATTTTATTAATATCAAATTACTTTCCTTAAACAGAAAATATTTAGCCATTTTTAGTCGAAAACTTAAATATTTATTATGTGAATTTGCACAAGATCAGAACTTACCATCAGTTAATATTTGTAAATAATAGTACAAAGTTTAAGGAAATGGAAACAATTCACTCATTTGATGTTAACATTTCAAAGTATCGCTATTTTTGTTAAATAAAGGTATTAGTGACGGGATTTTGCAGTCTTACATTTATATCTAGTTTGCTAGCTAGTGGGTTAGCTAGTTACATTATATACAACCAACCAAAATGAAAAAAGTTTTTAAAATCTGTTTAATACTAGGCATTTACTAGAACCGTTCATAGCAGGGGTGCCGAAGGGGGGGGTATAGCCGAAATACCCCCTCCTAGTTTTTGGTCCCGACGAGACCCCCCTAGATTTGAGGCAAATCGGACCCCCCCCCCTCCCCGCGAACGCGAGGCGGCAAATTTTTTGGAAAAATTATCTCCCACTACCCCCCCCCCTCCAGCGAGTCAGAAAAATA
>JAQGCS010002369.1:0-10369 GCA_034702105.1 Fuscozetes fuscipes
ATTACAGTACTACATGATAATATAAAATTACTTAACTAAAAAAATTTAATAGTTCCTGGTCCCTAGTACAAAATTTCCACGATACGATGAACTGATAATACGATCAACTAAATGGATCCGCATTTAGAGACAGAGAATCGGTTAACAAAACGGCTATAAATACAATGCATTTCACACATCAATAGAAACGCTGAATGAGTGGAAACACATTAAGAATTGATGAATATATATATATACCTTATATGGAGAACGAGATCGGAAGACATGTCCCACATGAGAACAAGGAACAATTTCCAGAGTTCCGCCGCACATCCAAGTCTAATCATCAATAAGAATAATTGGTATTAAAAGTTTAGATTCAAATAACACTTTACTCTATTTGTGACCAGAATTTCAATTCCGGTGATAATCGTCTAATGAGAAAAATGTGTCTAATCTTAAAGAAAGGAAAACTCTTCGAATTAAAGTTTGAATGCGATCGCCATAACCCTAGGAGAGGGGTTTGCGGCTAAAATTGGTTAATAGACTGCACGTCGCAAAGAGATTCAGAGTGTGAGGCAATGCGTCAATAAATTGTGAATTTTCTCATTTGAAAAGTTTTTGTTTCGTTTACATTAAGTCAATGGCAAAGAATACGTAATTCTGTTTAGTATTCAAAACAAAACATTCACTGAAAACAATTGAATACAAAAATTGATAGAAAGAGCGAAAGAAAACTAATGAAAACTCATTGAATCGAAATAAATAAATAGATTCTCAACAATAAATTCTCTACAATAGTAAATATTTTATCCAAAACACAATAGAAATCAATAATTAATTTGAAAATTGTTTGGCACTAAAAAAATTTAGCCATAAATTTGTTCGGATATCACAGAAAAAAGATGGAAAATTTATTAATGACTTTGGCAGAAAAATTATGAACTCTCTTGATATTCAATATAGTTCTCTTGCGTGCAATAAAATGCTCGCAAATGAATGTTTGGTTCTGAACACAATTTTCATTTTCTGGCGAAAAATTCTTTCATTTTAATCAATTTGAAGGCAACAAAAAAAATATTTTATGTGAATTCCATTAAAGCATAAATGATTAATATTTGACTTATTTTTCATCCGTCTCTCCCTCTCCTCTACTATTTTATGGAATAAATTTTATTCATTTTGTGAATTCAATGAATTACTTTTCAATTAATTAGTTTTATATAAGAGATCACTGACTAGTCTTTAGGTTCATTTGTAGAATTCAAGTATTAATCATCAAATAAATGAAACTTTAGCACTATAATGAGCAAGGGTTAGGGTTGGGCCGACAGTGTGGTAGACATATTCAATTGTATGCTTTTATGGAATCGAAGCGTATTTGCAAAAATTGTTTGATGACTCGCAAAAGAAGATATTTGAAAGAAACCAGAGACGCCCAAGAGGGGGGGTTTGGGTCTTACCCCCTAGAATCAAAAATTTTGGCTTTACCCCCCCCCCTAGAATTTTGAAAAATTGTAACATTACAGGTATACCCCCCTCGCCGCCGAGCGAAGCTTACGTGTCTTTGTGTTTTCCGCCGAGCGAAGCGAGGCGGGCAAATTTTTTATCTTGGTCCCCCTTTGAGATTTTGCAAATTTTTTCGGTTTTTTGGCGGCAAATTAAAAAAAACTACCACCCCCTTGAGCCGAAAAGCTTGGGCATCCCTGAAAGAAACCCATACATCAGAATATTTCAAATGTACAAAATCGAAGGTTTGCACTGTTACTTGGTGATCTTTCTTTCATATTAAATCAATGAGTTTTCATTTTTTCTCATAAGGTTTTTATCGTCAAACGAAGTACAGTTGCTTTTCTATATTTGATTTATTATTAACTTTTTTCAATCAAACATTTATTTGTATTTTCAATTTTGAATTTGATTGACTTCTGTTGAGAAAAGGAATTATTTTCAGTATTTTTTTCTAATTATTTATAACAAGAGTTCAATAAATGCAAAATAAGTGATGAATTCAATTAAATCATATGACAGTATTTTTAGAATAAATTACTTATAAAGAGAATAAAAGATAATTGACTTTAATTTTTCGTTTTATTAATAAGTATTTTAACATTTTTCCAAACCTTTCATAATTTAGTGAATCATTTTTAAGAATTTTCTTTTTGTTGCATATTTATTCAATTTATTTGATTTGCAAATACTCGTGGCTATAAATTAATGAACTAAATATAAATTCTATGTTTTATTCTTTATTTTAATGTAATTTATAATTGCAATTATTTGAAGAACCTTTTCTCACAAACAATAAGTTATTGTCAATAAAGTCGTCTGAAAAGTTGATTGCGTCTATTATTCTATTCTGATATCATTAGTGACACTTAAAATAAATTTTCATATTATTTGTTATTCAAATTGTAGTCTCAGATGAAAATGAGTTTAAATTTAGTTGTATTTCATAAACAGAAGTTATTTAATACTCTAAACATTAAATGAAATTTCTCTATAATTATATGCTATTAATTCATTAAAACTGAATTTCATTATTTAAATATATATTTAGTTGACTCTGAATATAATTATTTCATTGAATTTACATTTTATTAAAAATAAGTGTTTTCTGAAACACATTATTATAATAATGAATAAATCTTGACTTCAATGAGTAGTTTAACCCGTTTTCTCAACAAATCCTTAAAATACATTTAAGTAGATCTCAGTTTTTTCGTTGACTATCTTTTCAAACACATTTATTTTTGAGTTTAGCTCTTGTTTTGTGATATTTAATCAAATACTGTGTTCTTTTGTCTCCGGATTTCTCATTCAATTTAAAAGTGTTGACTCAACACAAAACTCGTCTGATTTAACAGTTTTGGCAACTTTTTTGCTCATTCTTTGTGTTAAATCTCTTCTCTCACTCAGTCTTTCACTTCATTGACTCGAATCCGAATCCAATTTAATTATTTCGCTAATAGTAGTGAAGAAAATCGAGTCCTCATTCGAACCGATTAATCACATCATTCAGATTAGATGACAAAGCGTTAGACCAAAAGGGATTCTATCATTTGTATACATCACTCAATCCAACGCTCCTCACACTTCATCATAAAGAGAGGATAGCCTCAAATTCTTGACAAATACATTTTGGAGGTATTTCGAGGCATTCGAATGAAAAGCTCAGAATTTTAAAGAATTTAAGCATTGCTTTAAGCATTTATTACTTCCATTGAATTGAGAAACACATGTAATCAATAAAAGATGTCATTTACAAGACTTCAATCAATATGGACATGCTTTCATTGAGTGGGTCTTGTTCGAAATTCTTATTCTGTTGCCACTCACTTCAGATGTGTCTTTGTATGGTTTTCATTGAATTGCTTGGAATAATATGTGGACTGCCGTCTGATAAAACACTTGTATTTCAAATATGATTTCTTTCTTAGAGTTTGTTGTCATCCTTTGTTCAGTATTTGCAGTATTGAGTTGTGTTAACCGAAAGTATAGTTATATCTGATGTATGTATTGCTAACTAAACAGTATTTGTAATAAACCTAAAAGCGTGAGATATCCTCCAAAAGCGATCGAAACGAGAAATACATTTCCTTCTCTATGGAGGACTTCTCTCACAGCCATTCCTCACAACAAGAATTTTCTTAACATTCGTATGTATTCTATGGTCTGATTGTGTAATGATTTTCTCTCTGACAACAAGATATTCAATGAATGAATGAATGACTGAAACCTATTTTGTATAAATATTTGCCTCACTTTCAATATCCATTTAAAGCTTAGTTCACAATTTTCAACAATATTTTATGCTATAATCGACAAAATTTTCAAATATTGTGTCCATCTTTGCATTCAATGCCATTGCGAGCAATAATTTATAAGAAAACTCTATTTTAGTTACAAAAGACTCGAATCTCAGAGGAAAAGAATTTATGTTTCGCTAATTAATCATAAAAATGACAAAAAACTTATGTTTTATGACAACATATCATTAGATAAGAGAATAATTATTGAAAATTATAATCTATTGTCTAATAATATATTGTCTTTTATTATTAGGTTGAGTGCAGGCTTCACAAGAAACAAAAAATTTAATGAACTTTAGATGTAATGAAAGAAAATTTTATATGACTTTAAAACGCGATTCCATTGAGACTTCAAATGATGCGAAAAACGACTTTTGAAAGACTTTGTGTTTTTATTTTAGGAAAAAAGCAAATCTTTCATGAATTCGGAGTTTAATTCAATTCTGGAAAAGAAATCCTTTTCGAGAATATCTTATGAAACGATGACATTTCTCACAACAGTTTTTCTCATTGTTTAAGACACTTATCGATCAAACAAAGGCATATAAATTCAATTTGAATACATTAGACAACACAGCAATCGGTTTATATTTCGACTGGAAAAACATAAGACATTAAAAGTAATAAATGGAGAAAATGTGTACGAATTTCACGACTTCACAATTATATCAGTTCATCAAAATATCAAATTATTTTATTTCTTTTATGGAGAAAAGTGTTCATTACTTTTGCGATTATTTATTTGTTTGGCGATAATATCACGAAATAAGTTTCGTTTAAACAGAATATTTGCGCTCAAAAACACAGTATTTGTAATAAATAATATTTCAAAAGTAGTATTATTTATTATATAATATATTTCACAACTGTTTAACGGCTCGTCATTTAAGACAAATGTCTTAAAAATATGAAAATCATATAACAAAATAAGATTTAAACCTTTCAAACCATTAGAGAATAAATATTGAAATTTTGTTAATGGCATCAAATATCCGATGAAAACCACTTTACAAGTAAGCAAATTGTGTGCCATTGAGAAAATAGTCGTTATATTTAACGCGAATTTTAATTCAAAGAGTTTTGTCACTAATTGACGGATTGGATGATCGAAGTGTCAGATAAAATAAACTGCAATTTATATCTAAGTTTTTGCATATTTTTATCCGTCAAATGATTTATTAGAGGTATTAAGACTTAAGATTTAACAGTAAAAAGGAAGTGATAAATATTAGACGAACCTTAAAAGAGAGTTCGAGGTTCTCTCCGCCCCAAATGTCGAACCCATTATCATAAGTACCCAACTTTTCAAAAAAATCTTTGTCGATGGAGAACAAACCGCCCGCCATTGTTGGCGACCTATCGGTGAACAAGAGTTTAATATTATGACAAAACACATTTGACTGCAATTATGGAAAATAAGAATTTTTGAATAATAAGAGTTTCAAAAAAAACGATTCCAAACACCAAAAGACAAGAGAAAAATGTTTGACTCTTATTATAATTGCAAATCTTGTTTCTCAGGCATAAACTCTAAGAGAAAGGGAACAGAGGGAAGGATAGCAGAGGTTTTACATAAGATTTAGCAAAAGATAAAAGAAATGCTTCAAAACTATATTCAGAATATTCTACAGAAAAATCAACAAAAAATGTGAAGAATAAACAAGAAGATTGTCGTTTAAAGGAAGTGCTAATTGCTTACCAGACAGGATCAGTCGCATATTTTCTTCGCTTCTTTTCCCGTTCGGGCACAGAATGCCAATTGAACTGCAAATTCCAGTCAAAACCCCCGACGTTTACGGCACTGGCCTCTCCTCGATAATGATATTCAAATGTCTTATCATTAATCACATCAATCACAGGACACACAACAGTGGTCGGATCTTTGGCGATTCGGGCGAGCAATGGCTCAACCCAGCCCTCTGTGCACTCACAATGAGAGTCCAAATAAGTAAGCACTTTACCCGTGGCCGCAGCAGCGCCCAAAAGTCGGGCGCGGATGAGTCCCTCTCGTTTTTTAGCTCTGACTACTTTAACATTTCCAAATTGTTTGACATAATCCTCCAATTGTTTTCCCAAATGAGCTGTTCGTTCGGTTGTATGCAAATAGAGACAAAAGATTGAGTTATGAGAAAATTCTTTGTAATTATTTATGCGAATAACGATTTCACTGAAATTCTCGTAATCACTAATTCCGGAAAATCCTTAATAATAGTCTAATACAAAATCAATAATAGACTTCCAAATTCAAATTCTCTCCTCCAACATCACATTACTCTCTCTCTCTCTCTCTCTCTCTCTCTCTCTCTCGAGGTTTTAGTAAATGAATTGTTATATCGATTGAAGTGATGTTAGTCTTTGTTATTTATATTTTTGCCTAATTTTATAGAATAGGGATTTTAATATTTAGGGCCAAAAACATCGCAATAAATGTTATATAAAACGATTCAATTTTAAAACTGCATTCAATTCACAGTTAATAGAAATTGATTTCAATCAATCAGAGTTTTACAATCAATTTTCATCATCACTGAAACGCATTCGGGGACTACTTATCCACTTTCATACATAATTGAAAGGGTCTCTAATAGCAATCCAAAAATTAATGGATCTAAGCAATTGTGGAATTATAGGAGAGAGCAAGTGATCCATCACTTTTCGAGTGCACTACTCGACAATCAATCAAAAGAGGACATAACTTTTTGCAGGTAAGTGCTGGCTATTGTATGAATACCACACACTCGAGAGGAACAGCACACAAATGGATGAGTGTATGAAAAAGGCCTTTGAAACACTGCATAGCCTTTTGAAAAGGTATTAGTGACTGAAAAGTGCTGTTCGCTTCTCATTAATCAATCAAACAGTTAGTTTTGTTCAACTAGTGTTCATAACGCACAGCACTAATTTAGACTCAATAATAATAAGAGCAAAATTCTGTTAATTTAAACTCAAAAAAGGATTAAATCGTAAAATTCAATACTAGAGTCTAATTATAAAACAGTTTTCTCGTAAGTAAAACATTAGTGAAACTAATTCTATGTTTAAATGAAATTTTCATATTATTTGCGCCACACTTACAGTTAGTGTTACTCTAATTGAGAGGAATGTCTATAATTTGAATACCGAAAAGCCCTAACTTTTAATTAATTAATTAATAAGTGAGAGTAATAGGAGTGGCAGTTATCAGCAAAACGAGAGGTACGACACTAGCCTTCCATACGCATCGATCCAAACTGCACTGAAGTTACATTTGAAATGTGCTAAGAGTGCACACATTGGAGCACAGAATAACAGCACAGACAAGACAACAACAAAACACAACCAAATTAAGTGTTAAGAGAAGGAATCAATTTTTATGTCGAGTCCCAAATTGAATGCTATTATGGCATAAAACCGAATGAATTACAACAAAAGGAGAACTTAATTATTCATTTGAAGGCAGAAAAGACTACAATAAAACTAATTTCACTCTTAATTTGCAGTTTTTTGGCTCTTTTGTGGCAAATATTCTTCAACTATCACTTCAATGGAAAGAGTAATGAAAGGGAGAATGAGAGACAATCGGAATCTAATGTCCAAAAGACTTGTGATTAGAGGATGAGAGCAATGAATAGCAAAACTAGTGATTAATCCTTTGGATTGATGTCAAAATGCGTTAATCAGTCAAATAAATATACTATACTTACGCTGATCTGAGAAGTCGTCCACTAAAATAATTTCTTTAATTAAGTGTTTGGGCGACCTATCGATCACACTGAGGACAGTTCGCAACAGCACACTCCATGCCTCGTTATGGAAGCATATTATTACACTCGTGTCCGGCAGTTCACCCTTGTAATCGATTTTCTTGCATCTAATCCAAGAAAAATAGTAAAAAATACATTAAAACTTATGGCAAAACAACAACTCATACAATAAATGACATCTAATTTGCATAAAAGGCGAAAATTCAATTTCTTGCAAACTTTTGGCAATTCATGAATAGTAGTCGAGAATATTATTTGAATTGATTGGAAATTTTGCTCGAATTACATATTCTTGTTATTCGAGAACAATGTTTTGTCAGAGAATTGGTCATAGAATTAGCACAAATGATATATTGCTGGATGACATCGATGACAGATTGCGATAATTTTTATTCTTCAGACATATTCGTTATGAGTACTCTGCGATATATCAAAAAGAAAGGACACAGAGCATAGCTAATGGAGAGAACCAGAGACAAAGTAAGCCCTATTTAACATGGAAAAAATGCAAACTCTATCCCTTGAGTGTGTGTCGGGTGCTCTCAGTCCGTGATTGTCAGTGATAGTGACAAACGATTGCCAGAAAACTTGTGATAAAGTGATTTGAGTCAAGTTTTGACATTTTATTTTATAATACTATACAATATTAGACATTATTCTGTGCAGAGTTTAAGAAATTCTTTCGCCCAACAAATTTATGATCACTGAGAAAACGAGAGGGTAGTGTCATAGAGAAAAGAGACTAACGAGCAGTTCATCGGTTCAATAGTCGAATAGAGAAACGAAAGTATAATTTGTGAATATATATGAACTTTAAAAGACATAAATCTTTGTCTTAAAAAAAGTTTATATCAAATAAATTGTGAAAAAATTCTAAAAAAACAGATTCTCTTTCTTTCATTCAGTCATTAATTTTAATGTAATTTTTGAACAAAACATTCAAAATCGAAGTAAAAGACGTGAAAATGAAGTTTAAAATATACTCCGAATACATTTTCCTAAAAATATCCCAAATATAGAATTAAATGAAAACGAAAAAAGAACAAAAATAAATGAATGGATGGCCAAAAGTGGTATAATTTGAAGGATTCGGTGATAAATTGAAGAGTAGGGTCATTGATAATCGGCTCCCAAAAGACATTAATAAAAACGAAGCAAAAAGTTTGAAAAATTCTGTTCGCCTCTCGTATTCTCACTGGAAATCTGACCAAAAGGAACGGTAGGGAAAGAAGTGAAGGGAATAAAAAAGATTTTGGAGATTACCGTTCAATAACTTGCAAACATTGAATCGAGTATTTAAAATAGATTTATGTTCGGCACAAAAGTCTGAATCTACTAAAGTATATCATGTTTTGTGAAGTAATGGCTGACTTGGAGTCGGCACTCGCCTAATGTGAGAAACTCTTGTGTAATATATATATCTCTTTTCTGGTCAATAGTTTAGATATAATAATAAAAATAATAAAAGAGAAGAACACGACAACAACACACCAGAAGAATGGATGTATAGACCAATGAGAAGAACCAACTGTGAAAACCATTGACTAATGTCTTGTGAATGTGTCGGTGAGACTCAATATAAAAATAAATGTGATTTAAGCGAAACTAAACTAAAAGGTTTCGTCAAATGTTTGAATGTCTTCTCCGACAGAACACAAAATTGATTAGTTATCGATTCCTAAGATGTAGTATTCTATACTAGCAAATAATTGCGACAACTCTTAACGACTCAAAATTTAGTTGCTTATATTTATAAATACTTGTTATACATTTCTATTATTTTAAGCAAAATCTATATTATTTCTGCAAATCATAGTTTATTCAGGAGCTATGATTGATTGCAGTGTAATAGCGAGCAATCGGATCAAGGAATCTATAGAATTGTGAGCTTTTGTGCATTGAATCAAAGCGAGACTATTCTTGGAAATCACTGGTCTATTGAATGCATAGAGGATTTCAAATGGAGACCAATATTGAAAAAATTGACTTCAATCCCAAAGACATTCTAAATATGATTTTTTTCATATAATCTATTTTTTAAGAGTCAGTACAATATTGTAAATGGATTTACAGACTCTGCAGAATTGGCACCGGAGCTGAAGATGTATTAGCAGTCAGTCCAACACTCATAGCAATCAATAGGAGAGTTCAACACTTAGTACACTGTATATAAGACTGAGCCAGTTATGAAATAATATATAAAAGAAAGCTTCAAATGCGATACTCTATCCTAAAGGCATCACTTTTTGTGATAATCATCGATAGAGAATTGAAAACACAGTAAAAGAGAAAAATTAGAAGAAAGCACAATTTATTCAAACAGTTTTTATACCTCAAAGAAATACTAGAAATTCAATGCATTATTCAGAGGAATATAAATATGAAAAACGAGAATATATTCTAATATTGAAATAGATTTGAATGTCCTATGAATTAACGATAAGAGCGAAAACAATTAAATTAATAGAGAATTGAAAGCATTTCACTATAGTTTAGATAACGATTTGACAAAAGACAAAAAAATGAGTCAAAATAATGAGAAGCCTTACGGCTATTGCACTGAACTTCTCCTTCAATGAAAACTAATAAAAATAAAATTACAAACTTTTCTATAATAACAAAACTTTTGAAAATATCAATAAAACCTAAGGTCTCAAAGTTTAGGCAATACTTTACTCAAAACAAGTTCGGATCAAACCTAATTCCCACTACATTTACATCCAAATGAAATCCCCATCAAAAATTGCCGTTTCACGTCCATTTTTGATTAACCTATTTCTTTAAAAACATCTTCAACAATGCTCAACAATGATTTTCAAAATTTTTGAAAGCGGG
>JAQGCS010002370.1:0-10364 GCA_034702105.1 Fuscozetes fuscipes
AGCGCTGCGCACTAGCGCAAACCACCAAGTCCCCACCCGCCCCCTAGAGCTAGCGCTGCGCACTAGCGCAAACCACCAAGTCCCCAGTTGGAAATATATCAGGCTCAATGGTAGACGGTCCTGGTGTATTAGTCGAAGCCCGTACAGTAGTTTTATATGTTATAGTCGAACTAGTTTCACTCACACTTATTAAACTTAAAGATTGATTAGCTTGCTGAATTTGTCCAAAGGTTGCCGAGCCTCCACCCTCAGCTCTGAAAAATAGGCCCGAGTATTTACCAGTAATTTCTGTCCAGTTCATCTGTGGCCAAAGCACTTGAGGTGTGGGCTGGTCAGGGAGTTGTGTGTAGACAAATCCCATTGGTATAGTTGAAACCTTGGACAACTTCATCTCCCTCTCCATACTTTCAAAGGCTGTTCGCAAGGTATTTAAATTAAACTCTTGTTTCTTTTCACATACAACAAGTGCTGTCCTATTGCATGACGTGTCTGTCCATTGGCCTAATGTTGTCTTCACTATAGACATTTGAACACATGGCTCAGTCCCGTCCTTAATAGCGTCATCCTCCCAATTTGTGTATTTTGTGTCTGTGCCGTCCAGCCATCTATAAGACCCATTGATGTACTTCATTGCAATCCAGGCATAAATTGAAATATTATTGTATTTTATGAGCAAATTATTGAGGAATTCCTGCTCTTCTTTGCTGTGAATTGTTATCAAAGACGACTCTTGGTCTAATTCAGCACAATTTTTGATGGCTTGGCTCTCGGTAGTTCTCTTTTCCAGAACCTTGATGCATTTAGTATCCTTATATTGAACCCATTCGCCACAGATATCAAGGCAAACGCAGATTTTAAAACATAATAATATCGAAATAAGTTTCATAGTTGAAAATAACATTTTAAATAGATAAATAAGAAACTTATTAAGCTACAGATTACGAATTAAAAATAATTTTCTTGTCACATACTAAAAATAATTGTTTTTATTTTATATAGTAGAAAGTTACCATCGTGAATTTGGAATGCGGTAATGAATTGCTTTGTTTCACTAGGTTATTATCATCTAGGAGTTTAAAGAATGTGTAAAACTATGATTATATTATCAATGGCACTTTAATAATTTATTATTTATAGAGCAGAATAATTTATATTTGATAATATTAAATTTTTACAAGATAAATTTATTTGAATTTTAAAAAGTGTGCTTATTATCTTATTGAATCCTTTTCCATATCTTAATGGCTGTATTTCGAGGTCTGTTTTCTGCTGAAGTAGTAAACAAATACATTTGTTCGAATGCCCAACCAGGATTTAAGTGTGTCCAAGAATTCTCATTTACATGAACATTTTGTTCATATCTCAAAGAATTAGTTCCTTGAAATTCAACACTGATAACTTTTATATCAGATATAGTTGAATAATTAGCTGCCTGAACTTGTCCAAACTCCTCGGAACCACCACCCTCTGCCCTGAAAAATAATCCAGCATATTTTTCGGTGACTTCAGTCCACTCCATGTTTGGCCACAACTGTTGCGGTGATGACTGGTTTGGGAGTTGAGTGTAGAGAAAACCCAAAGGAATTAATGAATTGATTTTATTCTCAAGTTTTTGATTTTGAATTTGAAAATCATTTTTTTGGTTTTCAGTAATATTCTGTTGTTTTTCCATAACTTTTGTTATATTTTCCAAAACATCTCTTAATGTATTCAAATTCAAGTCCTGTTTCTTCTGACATACAATAAGACCTAATCTATTGCAAGGTACATCACTCCATTTTCCCAATGTTGGCTTGAGCAGTGACATTTGAACGCAAGGATCAGTTCCATCTCCAACATTGTCTTGCCAATTAGTGTAATTAGTCTTGGTCTCATCCAACCATTTGTACTGTTTTGCCATGTATTTTAAGCCTATCCATGTATTCACTGAAATATTGCGGTAATTAGCAAGCAAACTATTGACAAACTCCTGGTCATCTTTGTTCTGTATAGTAAGGAGGGTTGAGCTCTGTTCCAATTGAGTGCAATTATTGAGGGCCTCCTCTTCTGTCGCACTTTTCTGCAACACTTTTATGCATTTAATGTCCTTATATTGAGTCCAATCACCGCAAAGATTAATACAATTAATTGAATCTAAATATAATAGATTATTATTATTAGTGATAATTATAAGTAAAAATAAATCAAAATAGTGTTAAAAAAAGTTGTGAATAATTTTCAAAACATACTTGCTATTAAAGCGCTGATTGCTAAATTGAAAATTAACATTGTATCAAATTTTATTAATAAAATATGTTGAAAATTAAATAGTTTCTGGTTAAAATTAAAAGTTATAATCAATTAAGCTCGAATACTCCCAAAGCTTCCTTGGTATCTGACTGAAACAATTGCAAACAAATAAATTGATAAACCACAAAGATAAAAAATTTATTTATCTATTAATTTTTTACTACCCTTACAGAGTATCTTTACTATATAGTTTTGTGGTTCCACGCCCACCCACTCGCTCGAAAGGAAGAGGCTAGATTCTAGGGAAGCCTTAGAGAGGGATGGGATTGAGACCAGCCTATAGAGACATGCCTTGAAGAGAGATGGGATTAAAACTAACCTCTTGAGATATACTATGAAGAGAGATGGAAATAGGTTAATCAAAAATGGACGTGAAACTGTCATTTATATAGGGATATGAATTTGATAAAAATAAAATCTTTTAGGATCATTTAAAACTAATTAAACGCTTTTAGAACTAATAAATGGTGTAAATGTAGTGAAAATTGAGTTTGAACCGAACTTTTTTAAATATGTGTCATTTCAATTGGAAAAGATGTTCTTAATTTTGCTTGTTTAATGTTTTTGCGTATCTATTTATCAGTTGTTTTGTTGCTCTAAAAAAATTAGTTATGAAGTGCTGGACATCATTTGGTTTATGTCAGACACCACTTGTAGAGTAACTCACGATTTGTACCAACTTTTTTTTTGATAAAAACAAGCTTTGGATCAAATTAAAAGTCACTTCATCTATGGCCAAAAATTATTTTCTTCTTTCTATCCACCCAAACATTCTTGTTTATTCTTGTTATTATCTCTCGTTCTCTCTTTCTGATTTGAAAAGTGCTTTAAAAGCATCTTTAGGAATAAATTTTACAATTTAAAAGATTTTCGAAAGCAGGTGGGGAGCGGGTGGGTAACCGGTTGGGAACTATATATGCTACATTCTATCGATATATTGAAAAATATATTGAATATGGAATTAATTGGTGATCCTGTTCTAAATGTAGCCAAAAATTTGCAATAAAATGAGAGAATATTTTTCTTGGGCTTCATTCAACTTGCAAGTTGTAATCATTAAATAATCGAAAAAAATGTTGAAACTCTATTCGATTCTTGTAATAGTATTTTATTTGAGTTCATTGAATGCGAGCTCAGAAATATTGAATCCATCAGATTTTCAAAACAATGGAACTGAAAACGAATTGAGTGACGAAAGAGTGATTGGCGGAAGAGATGCTGTGCCGGGAGAGTGTCCATATCAAGTGGCACTTCTATCCAAAGGACGGTTTATTTGTGGCGGTTCTCTCATCCGGTCTAATGTTGTGGTAACGGCTGCCCATTGTGTTGATGGGTGAATATATATAACATTTATTTATTTTTATTAACAAATTACCTTGGTTATCAGAGGCCAGCAAACTGAATTTCAGATCAAATACAATACTTTGCAACTCAGTTCCGGATGGATTATTGACGTCAAGAAATTCATAGTTCATCCGAATTATAGTCGAGCAACAAATGAAAATGACATTGCACTTCTGATCCTTAGATCTCCTTTTGAAAGCGGCAAAAATGCCAAGATTATTGGGATTTCTGCTGATGACCCAAAGGCTAAATCTATAGCCACTCTTTCCGGGTGGGGTCGTACTTCCGACGCGTCAAATGATGTGGCTGAAAAATTACAAGTGGCTAATCTTACAATCGTCAGACGTGAGGAATGTGCTAGACACTGGTCACCTCTTCGGATATCAAGAACAATGGTTTGTGCTAAGGACAGCACAAAAAGTGCCTGCAATGTGAGTTAATGGCATGCTTAAATGTCAAATATCTAACAAGTATCTTTCTATTGAAAGGGTGATTCCGGCGGACCTCTCATTCAAAAGAATAAATTAGTCGGAATCGTTTCTTTTGGGTCACGTGTTTGTCTCAACAAACAATTTCCTAATGTTTATACTCGAGTTGGCGCTTATAGGCTCTGGATCGACCTAACTATAAGACGTAATCTCAACTATTAAAAAATATCGAATCTTTTTCCGCTTAAATACGATTTTATTTGAGATTCAATTATTGATTACAGAAATGAAATAATTATCAAAATATTAACTATTAATATATATTATTGATAACTAACTATTGATATATATATTAATACAATTTTACTTTAAATTGTTAACATGGAATGTTGTAAAAAAGAGTGCGTAATTTAAAAAGCGATTAAATTGATCTAGTTAATTCGTTTCCATACCTTAATTGCTGTGTTTGTGGGCCTTACCTCTCCAGAGGACTTATAAAATCTTAATTGATGAAACATATGAAAAGCACTGACATAAGCACTCCACTGATTTTCCTTCAATTCAAATACTGGTTTCTGGCATGACCATGATGAATGTAAGTTTGACCAAGTTTGATTACTTTTACAGACAATTTGATGAATATGAGAAATTGATGATTGATTAGCTGGTTGAACTTGTCCAAATCCTTCGGAATCACCTCCCTCAGCCCTGAAAAATAAACCAGCATATTGTTGTGTAACTTCACACCATTTCATGTTTGGCCACAACTGTTGCGGTGATGACTGGTTTGGGAGTTGAGTGTAGATAAAACCCAAAGGAATTAATGAATTGATTTGATTTCGAAGCTCTTGGTTTTCAACCTTGAGATCATATTTGTGGTTTTCCATAACTATTTTCATATCTCCCAAAACATCTCTCAATGAATTCAAGTTCTGTTTGTTCCGGCATAAAATAATACCTAACCGATTGCAAGGTACATCATTCCATTCACCCCGTCTGGACAGTGGCACTCGAACACAAGGGTCAGTCACTTCTCCCACTCTGTGGATCCAATTTGTGTAATTAGTTTTGGTCTCATCCAAGCATTTGTCCAAAAGATTTAATGAATTGATTTTATTCTCAAGTTTTTGATTTTGAATTTGAAAATCATTTTTCTGGTTTTCAATAATATTCTGTTGTTTTTCCATAACTTTTGTCATATTCTCCAAAACATCTCTCAATGAATTCCAATTCAAATCTTGTTTCTTCTGACAAACAATAAGACCTAATCGATTGCAAGGTACATCACTCCATTTACCCAATATTTGTTTGAGCAGTGACATATGGACACAAGGATTTGTTGGATTCAAAATATTTTTGGCCCAATTTATGTAATTAGTCTTGGTCCCATCACACCACTTATACTCTTCCTCCACTCGTTTTAAGCCAACCCAAGCACTCGTGGAAATATTTGTGTGATTTGAAAGTAAATTATTGAAGAATTCCTGTTCTTCTTTGTCGTTAATGGTTAGAAGGGTTGAGTTCTGTTCCAATTGAGTGCAATTATTGAGGGCCTCCTCTTCTGTCGAACTTTTTTCCAAAATTTTTACGCATTTTATATCTTTATATTGAGTCCAATCACCGCAAAGATTGAGACAATTAATTAAATCTGAAATAATAAAAATAAATGACCAAGTTTCTTATTATATTGGAACATACTTGCTATTAAAGCAATAATTGCTAACTTTAAAACTAATTCAAACATTTTTCAAATAATGTATTCTATTGTAATGTAATAATGATTATATGCTTATTATATATAACTTGAATCTCGAATACTCCCATATTTCCTATGAATCATTAATAAATAGTATTAGCATGAGTAATTAATAATCCTAAAATAGTTTTAACTTGAGTAACTGTAATAGTAACTCTTTCAATTAATAAAACTTAAATTACAAATTTTTCATATTCAGTATTGTTTATTTAGAAGCAAATTAAATAGGGTCAATTTTGTCTATAAGCAAGTGAAAGGGGTTTTCGTTGGGTCCTTATTGCAAACAAACTTGGTAACTTTTTAGAAGCAAGATTCATCTTTAGTAAAAGGATATTATACCTAACCATTATCCCTCCCCTAGAGTTTTTCAAAATTTAATATTACAGGTATACCCTCTTTCCCTCGCTGCCATTTTTTTGGCCAAATTCAAAAAAGCATCCCCTAGACCCCCTCTAGAGCTTTCGACCTTGGCCACCCCTGATGCCTAATTTATTTTTTTATTGTTTTAGAAAATAAATTGTAGAGTGAAGTTCAAAATATCGAATGCTTATAAAAGTGGCAAGACATTATTTAAAAATTTAATAATTTATCTTGTTCAATATATACTTGGAGAACCTATAATTTAATAAAATAATTTTTACCAAGTTCCTTTTCTTGCCACTTTTATAAGGATTCGATATTTTAATTTTTCGATATTTTAATCATTCGATATTTTGATTGGATTCTAAATTGTAATAAGGTCGAGTTTCTTTAAAACACTTTCTCAATGTATTTATACCTTTGTGATTGTTATTCAAATATGACGTTCAATGAACTTGATAATTATTTCTAGATTTTATAAAGAGAATTTGTAGTATACCTATACAAGGAACTTGGTGGGGTATTTAAAGAAATTAAGATGATCAAGTACAGTGTAGGATAGGTACTAATATTTATTTGCCATAAACTGTAATTAAGATAAATAATTAAATTTTTGTAAAATTATGATTCGTTTGTTTGAAAAAATGGACAATTATAAACAAGACGATTATTTGAGAAGGCTCTATTAGCCCCTATTTTTGTTGTTGTATCTATTTGATTGCAAATGCTAAACTTATAATTTGAGTTAGTAAAATATCTATTATTATACAATTGAGAATATTATTTTAAATTAAATTATCATAATGAAAAAATTATTTTTAATCGGAATTAACCTGGCTGATTTAACGATAATTAGATACGTTTCCAGATTCTAACTGCAGTATTGATGGGCCGGACATCACCAGTAGTCATATGAATTCCAAATGAGTATGTTCCATAGGTAGGTTGAACTTTGTTCCAACCATTTGTCACCTTTAGAACACCTTCTGTACCAACACTATAACCATACGAATTATAGCCATAATATTCAATTGCGGCAATTGTTGATTGATTTGAATTTTGAACTTGTCCAAATGGTGCTGTAATGTTATTATTACCTTCTGCACGAAAGAATAAGCCAGCATATTGCTCTGTTACATCTGTCCAGTTCAAATGTGGCCACAACTCATCAGGCGCTAACTGATTAGGAAGTTGAGTATAGAGAAAGCCCAAGGGAACTCCTGGTACTTCAACCTTTTTCTCCAGAGCCTCGAGAGCTTCTCTTAAAATGTTCAAGGTGAAAATCTGCTTCTTCTGACATACAATCAATGCTGTTCTCTTGCAAGACTCGTCTAACCATTTGCCAAGATTAGTCTTTGCTAAAGACATCTGAACACATGGCTCAGTGCCGTCCTTTACAGCATCATCTTCCCAGTTGGTGTATTTGGTATCTGTGCCGTCCAGCCATTCATAAGAACCATTGTAGTAATTCATTCCAATCCAGGCATAAATTGATATACTATTGTATTTTATGAGCAAATTATTGAAGAATTCCTGTTCTTCTTTGCTGTGAATTGTAATAAGAGAGGAGTCATTTTCGAAATCACCACAAATTAAGGCTGCTTCTTTTTCGGTAACCTTCTTCTCAATGACCTTGATACATTTGGTATCTTTATATTGAACCCAATTACCGCAAATATTAAGACTGGTGCAGGATTCCAAACTGAATATTATTAAGATAACTTTAAAAGCAGATGAAATTAACATTTTTATTATTATGTTAGTTTAATAACCAAAATTAAAAATTGAGGTTTTGGTCACAAATTAAATATAAACCTTTATATAATGTAGTTTTACCATAGTGAATGGGGAATGTCATGAATTACTTTGTTGCAATATACATTATCACTGATAGGCTTAAAATAACAAGGTAGATAAGGTTTTAGTTCTCACGAGGAAAATGCAGAAATTGGTTATATGGTCCGCGCGTTCAAGAAACGCAACAAAGGAGACTCACTGAAAAGACATGAAAACATGAATTTTTATGGATTTTCATGTAAAACATGAAATTCAAGTCTTTTCGATGCTATCATTACTTCGATGCTCTATATATTATAGTTTGACCTAGAGAAAAATTTGAAATATTTCAATTTAAGTTAATTTTGAATTCTCAATCAAAATTAAAAATTTTATCTAGACCAAACAATAGAGAATTGATATAGTAGTAATATTTGTTGGTGGGATTGAGTGCTCTCTAAATTTTGAAAAATATTCAAGCTTGTCTTATGAGATTTTTTTAACAAGTTTGTTGAACCATTTAAACTAAACTACCCATTCAATTTTAATAATTCTTGTTGTATAATAAAATGCCACTATCCCTCTTTTATAATCAAATTTCAAATTAGATCTACCTAGTAAGATGTGAGCTTAAACCCTGTCCTTTGCAAACCTTCCATTTTCTCATAAATTTTTAAAAATTATATTTTTGGTTACCATGCTGAAAAATATTAGAGACATGGGCCTTTCAAATGCTTTTTACAGAATTAAAATATCTTGAATAGTTTTTGCGTTATTCAAAATCTCCATTTATGTCTTTCATGTTTTATATGAAAACATGAAATTCCATGAAAATTCATGTTTTCATGTCTTTTCAGTGGGTCTTGCAACAAAGTAATAAACTAGCTAATTAATTTCCTCATAAATCAAAGTTGAATTAGTTTAATAACAAGGTTAATCCAGCGTCCACAAACAGAATGGTTGAAGAGTCGTACTCCGTTAATCCCGCACTACTAACGCCGTAAATTGAGCGGAAGTAAACCAGCTAACATCGACTTTAAATAGGGGCAAAACGGTGCGAGAATTATCTACCGTTCCATTTATTATCACATTTTATAAACTTTTATTTATAAACAAGCATTTAATCAAAAATGATCTAGTAATTAAATGCGTTTCCATATCTTAATTGCTGTGTTTGTGGGTCTGACCTCTCCAGAGGACTTATAAAACAACAATTGATGAATCGCATAGGGGCCTAGCAAGGCTTGACCACCCCATTGCTTTTCCTTCAATTCAACAATTGAGCCCTCGCACTCCCATGACGGGACAGACCAAGCCTTCATTTCACGACTTGAGCAAGCAATAGGATTAGCATGTGAAATTGAAGATTGATTAGCTGGCTGAATTTTTCCGAAAGATTCTGACCCAGAACCTTCAGCTCTGAAAAATAGTCCGGAATATTGTTTTGTAACTTCAGTCCACTTCATATTTGGCCACAACTGTAGCGGTGATGACTGGTTTGGGAGTTGAGTGTAGAGAAAGCCTATGGGAACAGTTGTCTTTTCAATTACTTCAACTGTCTTGCTCAGTTTTTCAATAATATTCGATTGACTTTCAATTATATCTTTCAATGAATTCAAATTCAATTCCTGTTTCTTCTGACACACAATCATTGCTGGCTTTTTGCACGACATGTCTGTCCACTTCCCCAAAGAATCACTAACCAAGGACATTTGAACACATGGGTCAATCCCATCCCTAACCGCATCCTCAGCCCAATTAGTGAAGTTGACTACAGTTCCATCTGTCCATTGGTAGGACTTATCCGTATATTTCATTCCAATCCAAATATTTTTTGCATCTTTGTTGTATTTAGCAAGCAAATTATTGAGGAAATCCTGTTCATCTTTGCTGTGAATAGTCAGTAGAGTTGAGGTCTGTCCTAAATTAGTGCAGTTCGTTTGGGCCTCCTCTTGTGTGGCCTTTTTCTCCAATACTTTAATGCATTTAATATCTTTATATTGAGTCCAATCACCGCAAAGATTGAGACAATTGCTTGAATCTAAGCGTAATAATAAAGAATAAATGACAAAGGTTCTTATTATAATGAGTACATACTTGCTATTAAAGCAATAATTGCTAATTTGTAAACAATTTCATACATTTTTCCTAAACTTAATATAACTCAATAAAAAAGTGAACAATTTTCATTGAATATATTTAAGAAAGTAACCATGGAGAACATGGAATGGAGTTATAACAGGGCTGGGCAAGGCTTAATCCTGACTGGGGGAAATGCATAAATTGAATTGGATATTATATTGTAAAACCCCCAGTGAGATATAGGGATGTAACAAAAACAAGTTCGGATCAAACCTAATTCCCACTACATTAACATCCATATGAAATCTCCATCAAAAATGGCCGTTTCA
>JAQGCS010002371.1:0-10361 GCA_034702105.1 Fuscozetes fuscipes
ATTAAATTCGGTTTAAATTCAATTCAAACCCGATTTCACTGCAAATCACTGCAAACAACAGAACGCAAGCTCTCAACCGAACGCAGGCTCTCCTCGAGTCAGTGACTCTGCGCTCAGCCACGCGTCAAGCTCAAGCGCGGTCTCACCCTTCCACTGCTCGACGGTGTGCTCGCGTTCGTCCACCGAGTGGTCGTAGGGGGCGGGGGCGGGCGCGTTGACCTCCGCGTCGTCGTACCAGACGTTGATGTAGGCGTGAGTGAGAGCGTCGTCCACTGAGATGCGTCGTTCGGGGTCGACGACGAGCATTCGCGAGAGCAGGTCTCGGGCCTGACTGGCCTTGAGCTTGGAGTGCTCGCTCGAGTCGGCGGGAAAGAGCAGATCGGGGAAGAGCTTCTCGAAGGAGTAGCCGTTGTAGCGAGGTCTGTTCTCCACGTAGTTTCTGACCGTCGGCTGCAAACGACGCATGAATTCTGTGGACGGCGTTCCCAACTGTTCGATGATTTTGTTCCACTGGTCGATGTGGTCCGTGCCAGGGAAGAGCACCGCTCCTGAGAGACAACATATATAACACTTACAACATATTTGATGCCAACCTCTGATCATTTCGCCCATTATGCAGCCGACGCTCCAGATGTCGACGTTCTCGTGATATCCCATTCCGAGAATCACTTCCGGCGCTCTGTAATAACGAGTGACGACATATGGCGTCATCATAAACGTCGTGCCCGCAGTTCGCGCTAAACCGAAGTCCAGTATCTTGAGAGTGCAGTCACTCTTCACCACAATGTTTGACGGCTTCAGATCTCTGTGGATGACTTGCGCCGCGTGCAGATGTTTGATTCCGCACAACATCTGGTAGAGGAGATAACTCATGCGCTCGTGATCCAAATCCATTTGAATGACTTGACAGAGATTTGCGTCCATCAGTTCCATCACGAGATACACGTCTTGGAAGTCGTCTAAACTCTTGTGAGGCGTAAAAGCGTTCAAAAGTCCGATAATATTCTTGTGGTCCACTAATTGCATGAGTTTGAACTCCCGATAGGCTCTCTTCGCATGAGTCACGTTCTGAAAAGGTCGACTCAACTTCTTTATCGCAACATTCGTCTGAAGAACCGAATCGTACGCCGCACTAAACAACAACAATTCAGTCAGTTCAGACAATTCGGGCCCTTTTCTCACCACACTCTACGAGAGTGCGAACGAGAAAAGGCTCTCTCGCCGATCGGCAACACTCACCAGACGATGCCCTGAGCGCCAGAACCGATGGCTTTGAGGTTCTGGTATCGCTTCAGAATGACGAACTTGGTGTCACCCACTTCCTGACAGTGGAAGAGCTGATCTTCTTTCTGGTCGTCGTCTGTCGTCGAAGTCGCCATTTGCTCAGTTGTTGTCTGCGTCTCCTTGACAACGGCGCAACTCACTGCTCTCTCCCGGGGGAGTCGCTATCAGCACGCAATTTGTCTTGGGGGGAGTCCCGGGGGAGCTCTCAGCGAGATTGCGTCGTTTTGCTTAATTGCCGAACAATGATATCATCGGTGGACAGAAATCGCTTTTAAGCCCCGGTTTGGGACTCAACTCAACGATTGAAAGATCACTTGTTTTGAGTCCTTTGAGACTCGACTCGAATAACAATTAATTTCTGAGAAATGTTTTCAAACTTTTCACAAAACTTTCAAAAGAGAGTCATTTGGAGCGAAATAATCGCTAATCGATTCTCAAAACAGATCCCGCTCTCAATCGCTCCCCCGTCTCAAGAGACTGAATTTGCATTTTTATTGCCATCTAAGCGAAGACGAAGTGCTGTCAATCCGGAGATAAGCCGAGAGATGAGGTCAACGACCGCTTAATTACTAATTCATATAAAAACTCTCGAATCCCACAAAAGCCGTCAAAAATGCATTTTTTATGCCTTTCAGTCGTTTCTCTGTTTTTCTTCACTTCTATTCTCTGCTCAGACCTTATTCTCATTGAAGGCCACAACGGGTGAGTCTCTCGAATCCAAAGCCTTCTAAAGTCTGACTCTTCGCCAAAGCAAAGGTCCGATTCTCATCAAAAGCGGCCAAAAAAGACACCAAAACCTCATTTTCATCGGCAGTCAGCAGAAGAAGAGTCCAAAGAAAGTGATTCCGATTCCCATCGCTGTGCCTGTCCACTTCATGCCTCCTTTTCATATGGGATGGGAGGCGGGGGGTTTCTGGTGATCTCTGAAAACGAGGAAATAAAATGACCCAAAAGTGGAGGAAAACCCAATTCCCTTATCTTTTAATTAAGAAATAAAAGCGAATAAAAGTCGACTAAAAGTCATTCAAATCTCAGTTATGTGTCTCTCAGTGCTCTTCGCTCTGACTTTCGGTGAGTTCTCTCTCTGTTTGAGACTCTCTTAAAAAGACTGTCCTTTCATTCATTCATTGATCGCAAGTGTCGTCCGTTTGGAGTCAGAAGTCGTGTCAACTCAAAGAATTGGATCTCTGTTTCACTCAAACGGCTCTCTCTTTGCGCACAAAAGCTCTGATTCCCCAAAACGACAAACAGTGGACTGACTTTTGCTCTCAATTGGAAAGTCTTCGCTTTTGGTAACAAAAGAGACGAAACCTTTCATTCATTTCTCACTTCTCTATAGTCTCCACAAATACTCCAAACGCTGCTTCTCTTCGCTGCAAAACGAAGGTATTGTTGTCTCTCTCCCCCATTGACTCCCCCTCTGACTCCCCCAATGACTCCCCTCTCCCTCCCCCAGCCCTCGCTTGGCTGCTGTCTGAGTGGGATCCCCGCCGTCGTTGTCATGACTCCGGCCTCAAGTCGAGAGCCTTTTCTTCGGCCGAATGTCTGAACGGTTTGTCTCTAAACAAATGCTTTGCTTTGAATTCGACGCAAATCTGCTGTTCTTTGAGTCGAACTCAAGACTGCGCTCAACGCAGAGCTCGAGTTTGCGGACTCGAGGCCCAACTCTTCCTTCAAGAGTGGACTCAATCGCAGACTCTTCTGACGACTCTTTGCGGCGGGAAATCCGTCGATGACGTCACAGAAGGAAGTTGTAAACAAGACTCGCCTCTGATTGGCGCAGCGCTGGTGAGTCATTGTTGCGCAACAATAGTCTTAACAGAGATTCTCTTAGAGGAAGACTTTGGCCGCGATTTTCACTTAAATAAAGATTTTATTCAAAGAATTCCCGAATTTTTACATTTATATAAATCCGAGGCCGAGAGCCTCGTCGTCGACTAAGGCCAACACTCGGCCCATGAAAGCGATCGCTCCCGACGTCTCGTCTCTGATCACGAAGACGAAGGGTCGGTCGACGACCACTTCTGGCGGCAGAGACAGGTATTGCAACTCCAGACCCGTCACTGCGGCCGCTTCTGAGCCCTCCTCGTTCACGTCGATGGACGCCCTGTGAATGGCCTGAGAGAGCTTCTGGTTCTTCGAGTCTTCGAAGGCTTCCGAGAGATCCATAGACGAGAAGAGAGTCTTAACATCGAAGGCCTCTTCCAACGGCTCTTTCAGGTCATAGTCGGCCTCCAGTTTGAATCTGGGCATTGTCACACGCAAAGCACTCGGCTCTACAGTCATGAGGTCTTCGAGAGCGGCGTTCAGTTGAGTGGAAGTCATGTTTTCGTTGAGATATTGGAGGTCTTCCTGAGAGTCGGGCAAAACCTAAGAAACAGAGTTTGAGACAAAGAGAAAGAGACGAATGCCTCTCACGATGATCATGGACAGGTTGTGCGCATAGGGCAGCTCCAAGAGCGTCGACTTGAGCTCAGGTCTGCTTTTGGAGCGCAGTCTGTCCTCAACGCTCATGAAGTTGATGTTTGCGGCCAATCCGGGCATTTGGTACGAAATGAAGTTATGGAAGGCTCTCTTCGTCGTCGAGTTGAAGGGACGACGCCACTTGCCAGAGAAGTAGACCGCATTCGCCAAAACCAGACTCGACTGAGAGTCGAGATTGTCTCTGAAGAGCCGCTGAATGCGACCATTGGTTTCCTTGGAGACCCAGTCGTTCAGATCTCGCGTCACTTGTTTGGCGTTTGTCTTGAAGTCCACTTCTTTGACATCACTTTTGAGACTCTCCTTAACTGTGTTCACAAACTTCTGTTTCAGAGTCTTGTCTTTTCCTTCGTCCGAATTCTGTGCGACGAGAATTCTGGTCAGGAGTTTGAGATTCAGTTCTTTTGAGTTCTTTTCGTCCAAAGACTCCAAAAGCGTTTTCATCGCTTCGTTCACTGCTTTCAAGTCCTCTGCAGAAGAAGAGGTCAATGACCCGAAGCGTGTGTCTCTCACTTACCGTCTTCGCTGAGTTCGAGCGCTTTTCTCAACTCCTTCTCTGTGTCTCCGTCGGCGCCATTGAGAAGAGTGAGAAGCGTTGCGGTCAACGAAAGCGGAGAGAAGAAGGAGTTGTCTTCGTTTCCGAGCGTCTGCAACATTGTGACGGCCAACTCATTGTTGATCTGAACGGCTCTGGACAGGGGTCTGGGCAGAGGCGAGCTGTCGGCCAAATGCAGCCACAAGAGCGACAAGAGGACAGGTGTGACGAACATCTCGAGTGAAGGCATTACTGAAGGCCTGAGTGGAGCGCCTCAGCATTTATAGGGCAGAACTGAAGGCAGCCTTGAGAACCCGTTTATTAGTCGTTATCTCTTATCAGATGAGTTGAGGAAAGTGATCCATGATTTCAAGTGTTGGGCAACTCATGATCTCATACACCTTGAGATGAGCGGAGAGTCCACTGTCGGTCGGGGGAGACATGAGTTGAGTCATTCGGCTCTCATGACATCTCAATCGACAGGAATTCGGGAAATGCTTTCGGAAGACGCGAACAAAGCCCTGTTTGATGTGTTTCTCACAAAAGCTCATTCATAGAGAGCTCATGAAAGACCTATTGAGCTTTTGGAGCACTGGTAGCTCTTTTAAAGTCATTTGAATGCAGTGAATGGCAGAGAATAAGCTATGCGTCATTTGGCTCCTATTCTATTGACTTCAGAGCACTTCATTACAAGACATCTGTTTGTGGAACAGCGAAATCCAATTTGAGAGCAATGTTGAGTCGATTACGGCTCACCATAATTGAAACAATGTTGCGATGATTGGGAGCGGCGGCAAACACTCCAAACACTCAAAACATATTTCAATTACGATTAAGTGAACTCTCTTTCAATCGAATTATCGCTGAGTGCTCTCAAACGCGATTAGCCTCAAATTCATTGTCACAAAACATGTATTGCTTTCAAACCTATTCTGCTTTTCATCTCTTCTCATGTTTTTAATGTGTTTTCATTGCATTTCTCTCTCAATATTCTCTCCTCATGTGTTCTCTCTCTCTCTCCTCTCATATCTCTGTTCTGTCACTCAATTTCTGGTCAATAACTCTAATCTCGTCTCTAATCTCAACAATCGATTTGTTTCTCTTTTACGAGTCCTCCGCTATAGGCTCTCATCACAGGGCTCTGCACTATATGTTGTCTCTCGTGCCAAAAACTCATTTCCATTATTGTCTTCGCGGCTCATCAAACACGCGCATTCAGGTAATCACCAGGACGACCAAGACCCACAACAATAGCCACAGCTTGGTCATTGTCAGAGCGATGACGTCAGAGCCCTCTTCTGACTCGCAATCGAACTATAATTTCGAAATAAATAACAATTTTTTCGTTTCTCAGAAACTCTTTAAGTCTTTAATCGTTTTCTTTGTTCTAAAAATAATTTGAAAGCAATTGAATGCAATTCATCTCAATTTCAAACTCTTGGCCTTCGATTACGTCATTAATACAAATGTTTTCAAAAACAGTGAAAACAGTTTTCTTTGAAAAACAAAAGTGTTTTCAAATCTCTTCAAACGAACGGATAATTCGGCGAATCGTTTGCTCCGAACTTATCGAAGCGCGAAATTCGAAGTCCGGAATCACAAGAACTCATTTCTCGCATCTCTTCTTCGGTTAACTCAAAGCCAAAGACTTCCAAATTCTCTTTCAGTCGTTTTCGCGAAGAACTCTTCGGAATCACAGAAACCCTTCTCTGAGTGGACCAACGAATGCAAACCTGGGCCGCAGTGACGTCATACTTCTGCGCCAATCGCGTCACCGGCTCCAGAGAGAGGGCGTGGCCTCGAGCCAAAGGACAATAAGCCATCACTTGAATGTCTTTCTCCAGACAGAAATCGATCAGTCGCTGGTTGCTAAGCAACGGATGACTCTCCACTTGATTGACGTGCGGTCTCCGCCCACAACTCTCTTCCAGACCAATCAGCTGCCGTTCGTTGAAGTTGGACACGCCCACCTCTTTGGCCAATCCCAAGTCGCGGATTTCGAGGAATTGGCGCCAAATCTCTTCCAAAGAGGTCTCAGAGTCGAACAGCACGTGACCGGAAGCGTCGAGCGGGAAGTCGTCGTCTGAGGCTCGGAAGGCGATTGGCCAATGAACGAGCAGCAAATCCAAATAATCCAATTGGAGATCGAGGAGAGTCTGACGACAACTTCTGAGCGGAAGTCCTTTTGAGAGAGAATTCGACCAAACTTTGGACACGACTTGAATCTGATCTCTGTTTCGGGTTTTCAGTTGTTTTCCGATTTCTCTCTGATTGTGATAAACGGGAGCGCAGTCTATGAGAGTGTATCCGACGGTAAGCGCCTCCGAAACGACTCTTCCGATGTCTTCCGTCTTATAAGTTCCCAAACCTATCGCCGGAAGTCTTAAACACATCTTTTAAGTCTATTCAAAACAAACAAAACAAAAGTGGTTTTTATTTCTCTTTTGATCACAACTGCAGTGATGTCGACACCTATTGAGAAGAATACGAATTAAAGACTAAAGAGATATAAAGAATCGGTTTTAGAGATGAGTTTACAGTTTGTAAACCAAAATCACAGAATATTTTTATTACAATTCAATTAATTCGCAAAACTTTACACAAAATAGAAATTGTTATTCAAGTCTTCAATTAATTAGTTAATTAATTTTTCAATTAGTTATTCTTTGAATTGAAATTCAATTACTTTTCAAATGTTTAATAAATTCTATGTATGAGAAGAATAACTAAAAGATTGTGAATGTTTTTAAACATTAGTAGTACTTAATAAACGACTTTTAAGTTGACCGATTAGCAAGGTATAATATTATAAGTTTAAAGTATAAATAAAAGAATGAGTCAAATGTTGGAATTATGACGAAATGATATTTATGTCAATACATTACTAAATGATTGTTTGGCATTACTTTTAACTCATCTCTCATTTGACTCAACCTTTTATTTAATTTTCATTAATTGAGAGAATATGCGTTCGGTGTATGTCTTTGCCATTCATTCTATTGATTCACAATTAATGTCTTATTTGTTCAGAAATCCGAAGAAGACTCCCATTAAAGACAAAGAACCGGTTGAAGTGTTTTGTCGACTCAGACCTTCGACTAATGTCTCAGATTCGGTGGTCGTCCAGAAGACAGACAATACTTCGATCCGTTTGTGTCCACCGAACGGCTCTCAACTCTTCTATAGATTCAAACACGTGTTCGATGAGAAGACATCCCAATTGGAGGTGTTTGAGAAGATGGCACTGCCTTTAGTCTCAGATCTCTTTAGTGGCAAAAGTGGTCAGAATTTAAAGAATCGTTTGAACTCTTTTCACAAAATATTTGTTTAGGACTTCTGTTTACGTATGGAATCACTTGTTCTGGAAAGACGTTCACAATCGTAGGAAAGCCGTCAGAGCCGGGAATTGTGCCCCGGTGTTTAGACATTCTCTTCTCTACACTCAACACACATAACCTCCAGAGTGACAAATATGTGTTCAGACCTGACGGAAGCAATTACTTTGAGATCCAGTCCTCAGCCGATGCTTTGCTTCAAAGAGAAAGAGAACAGAAAACGATTCCAAAGACTCAGCGCTCGACTAATGGCGAGGAATGGGATAAAAGGCTTCGAAACGAGTCTTTTGTCGAAAGCATTAATTGTGAGAATCGTTTCGCGGTTTTCGTCTCTTATGTCGAGATTTATAACAATTTTATTTACGACTTATTCGACGAGAATTCCCGACAAAAACAGTCCAAAGTCTTGCGCGAAGACAACAGAAAGCGAGTGTTTGTCAGTTCCGGCGCTGAGATTGAGGTGAAGAGCGCTGACGAGGCTTTTCAACTCTTCATTAGAGGCGTCCGCAGAAGACGAACGGCCCGAACAAAGCTGAACAGAGAGTCGAGCAGATCTCACAGTGTGTTCACAATACGTGTCGTTCAGACGCCCAAAGATGACCCCTTTCTAGTGACCGCTCAGCTTTCGATTGTCGATTTGGCCGGAAGTGAGCGCACAGTTCGCACCGAAAACACCGGCGATCGACTTCGGGAAGCGTCGAATATTAACAACTCATTAATGGCTTTAAGGAATTGTATGGAAACTCTTCGCGAAAACCAAATGAATGGCGCGAATAAAGTGGTTCCCTATCGCGACCACAAACTGACTCATCTCTTCAAAAGCTACTTCGAAGGCGAGGGAAGGGTTCAAATGATTATTTGTGTGAACCCTTGCGTTGAGGACTACGACGAGACTCTCGTATGACTTGAGTTTGTTTTCTTGAAATGATTCGGACTCTCATTCGATAGCATGTCATGAAGTTTGCCGAACACTCTCAACAAGTGTTGGTCTCCACAGCCGTCAATACAACGACGAACGACTATCAAACTCTACCAGAATCTGTTGAAAGAGGTTTTGATTACCAGAAAAAGATTTCAGATCTCGAACAGCATTTGAAGGCAATCGAAAGGCAATTGGATCTCAAAACCAGAGAACTCTCTGATTCTGAACTCGAAAAGCAACGATTCAAAGCAAAAATGAAGGAACGGCTCCATTCAGAGCGCCTAAGACTTAAGGATATCTTCGCAGACGCTAATGGAGGAGTCGAGACTCGTGTCTTCAGAGGAGAAGTGATTCCTTCAAGTGGTAACGAGCGTTGCACAGACCACAGACCTCTCGAGTTGGGAACTGTTTTGCGACCAAAAATCAAAAACAAGAAATCGGTTTTCTTAACAATATTTTCAAAACAATTTTGGAGCAAAAGACAAAATAGAGTCAGAAATTTTTTGAGAACTACCCCATAGACCCCTCCCCTAGAGCCGTGGAGCAAGTACAGTAAAAAGCTACTTTTACGGAACGCTCCTTATAATGGTAGCAAATTGTTGGTATTGTTGGTATTGTCAGAGATTCTCAATTTGCAAACAAATGTCTTTCAAATCCAAATAATATAAAACTTTCAGATATTAAACAACTTTTTTTTATTGATTCACTTTTTAATTACATTTTAGTTAAACAAACAATTATTTGAATTTTAAGATTATTTTATACGAATTCTTTTGATTTTTCTTTACTCTAATCAGAGATTAACTGCTTTTCAGACAAATCTCAAGAAACTGTTGGCAGTCATCAAAATCCTCACCAAAACATTGAATCCCTTACAGAAAATGGTTTCTTTTTAATAATTAAACAATTAATGAGAATTCTATTGATTTTTCTGCACTTTTTAGTGATTTGGTCTTTGATTTGAAGCAAATCTCTTCCAAATCTATATAATATAATATTTTCCAGTTTTGAGAGTCGACTCACAATATTTCCTATTTTTATCGCCTCTTCTCCTGTTAGCCCTTCTTTGGAAGTCGTAGTGAAGTTTCTAATTTCCAAATTCTGAATATTCGGTAAATAAATGTCAATATCTTTAAAGCCATTCGCAGAGAGTTTATAAAAATTAAAAATTTCAAGACTTAAATGAGTTATATTCGAAAGTCCTTCGAATGCAGAGAATGAGAACTCTTTTACAGATTTAGATTCCAATTCGAGTTCCAGTCGTTTGAGAGCTTTGAATGCTTTCAATGGACTCAAAGCTTGTTTTAAGTCGTATTCAGAACTGAAGTAAAAAAAACATTCAATAGATTTGAGTTTCGGACAATTGTTTGAAATTTGTTTCAAAGAATCGGAGAATTGTTTGTCGTTTAGTGCAAAAGAAGAGCCGACTTTTAAATAAATCAAATCTTTGAGTTTTAAGACGTCTTTCAAAACTTGATATAAAATATTTTTGTCGTCGATATCATAAAATTCTAAATCCAAATATCGAAGAGTTTTGAAGTTTTCAATTGATTTTACAATTTGTTGATTTCCTTCGTAAAAATCTATTTTCAATTTATTCAATTTGAGTGAAGACAAGAATTGTAGAGATATTTCATCAAATGAACGTAAAACCAATTCTTCGACATTTGGGAAATGACTCAAACGCTTCAAATTGGACTTCTTATCCACGAAAAATGGACAAACACTCAATTTTGAGCCAAACTTCTGTCGAAACTCTTCGAAAACCGTTTCATTAATATTTTTGAGATCACAGTTGAATTCA
>JAQGCS010002372.1:0-10358 GCA_034702105.1 Fuscozetes fuscipes
TTGCGGGGATCAGTGCTGGCAGAAGAGGATTAAAACAAACGATGACCGGCACCGAACCTGTTGGTGTCAATGTTTGAAAGTCAATAAGCAACAAATTCCACACTCAGATCTTTACTGTTAACTTTATTCATGCACAATTTTATTTCTTTGCAATAAGGAAGTTTGGGGAATATAATCTTCTATTGCTTAATTATAATTTTAATGCGAGTAAGGTAGATTTTTGTAAACAATTTTTTATTGATAGATATTTTATTTGTTTTGTTGTTTGATCAAGTTTCTAATTGAAATTTTACATTAAATTTTAAAACATACGTTATATTTTCACTAGATAATTTGAGTTCAAAATATTTAAATAAAAATTAACAATTATCCAAACAAAGAGCCTGGTCTGTTGAACAAACCGCGTGGCCGTCTAAACCATGGATGTCCTTGATGGTTGTGTCCTTTTACATTTCCTTGATAATAGCTGGGATCGATTATTATCAAATCACTGTGCTTAGACTTCTTGTGATCCTGGATAATAACGAGCGGACTATTATTGGGAGGATATGGTGATCCAAAGTTTCGGTTTTGTCGAACATTATTAAAAAGACGACAATTTATGCCATTTTTGTCATAAATAGAGATTAAAACGAATAAAATGGTAAAAATGATTAGCAGTCGAAACATATCTCAATACTGAGATCTCACAAAAATTGTGCAAAACTTTTATAATCTGTGACTTAAAGGAAGGATAACTTTTTTTGCACTAATTATTCGAAATTTGTATGAAATGTGAAACTCTTCCCAAGAGATTAATTATTATATGAAAGGCATTACATTTTATTATACTCTTTGAATAATTAGAACAGTTTCCGATCAAAATCAAGCCATGACTGCCTTTAGGATTGATTGCATGGATGAGTTTACTTTCATTAAGAACACTAATATTTTAAACTACACTCAAACCTGGATATGATCCACGGCTTCGTTCAGAGAAGTTCAGGTATTATAAATAGTTAGGGATTATAACAAGGTTACTTTAACATAATTTTCAATTAGAGTGACTTGAACAATTAAAGGACAATAACCAGGGAAGAATTATAAAGGGGGATATTCTAACTAGGTTTAACTGTAATTCAATCATTTTCTTTTCATATAAAATGAATTTGGTTTTCTAGTGTGGATTAACTAGGAAGTGGGCGTCAATTCAAATTAGCGTTAATTCAAATATGATTTCGATGAGTGATTTTATTTTGCGAATAATTATTAGTTTTACAAACTTTAATTCTGAGATAAGATCAAATCTTGGTAATTTACAATTTCTGAAAGTTTATTTTTTTGAGACTTTATGAAAATAATTTATTTTAAGGTTAAAACACTTGCTTTGCGAACATTTTAATACTTTTGCAGATTAGTGCGGTTTGGATGGACGGGCATCAGTTCGACCGATTGATATTCTGGCGGTGCAACCGGTTTAGTAAAATCAATGGAATTATAATCGGGCGGATTATTATCCAAATGGCAGTAATTCTGAACAGTATTTTGCTCGATATTATCGGTGGGTTTTGGTACGTTTGTGGCCAACGACTGGTTGTTGTAAAGAATACCAATCATTACCAGCGAAACAAATAATGAGATTCCAGTCCAGATTCCACATAGAATTAATCCACTCGTGAAGAATATGACTGTTACCAAGATTGTAAATAGTTCATAGATGCATAGATAGAATTGGCTCTTTCGAAAATTTCCGATAATTCCAATTATATTTGTTGTCAGACATATCATAAATATAACAAACAAAATGACCAAATCTTTATCTATTCAATAATAATAAGGAAATATATTAATTCAATTATTTCAACTTATTGTAAGAATTGCGAACAAAAAATAATAATAAAAGTTACCAGTGTAATCAAATGTATTCTGGGTATCATCTATAAAGAACAGAATGACATAAACCAAGTAATAAACACTTCCAAAAGCGCCGAAGAATTGCAGAATTAATAAAAGCGATTGAATTAATGCGATCAGGATTTCTACGAACTTCATTCTTACTAACAATACCAAGACACAATTTCTTAGAGTTTATTCTTCAAATAACTTTTCATGTGTGTGAATGCGAACAGGATCTGTTTACTTCTATTGTGTGGCATTCAATTAATGGCCAATAAAATTACTCTCACTTTGAAGAGTAAGAGTGACAGTGCATTGATTATCACTAAATACTGAAATTGATTCTATAGATTACAAATGACTTTCAAATAACTTTATGTAAAAACGAATAAATTATTGATTTATTAACTATTGACTTGACGTAATGTCAAGGTTATTACGTAACCACAATTTTCTTGCCAGTTCAATTTATCAGATATGATATGCATATTTCAAAGCATTACCCTTTAATGAATTCTTTTTGACCAATTTTACCGAGTTTAATTACCCTCAAAATACTGGTCGTTTTTATCGAAACATGTCTAACCATAGTTCGCTTGTAGGCATGCACTATCCTCTTGGTAATTTTTAAAGTACTTGTTATTTCTTCTGAATCCTTCGAATATAAAACTTGTTATGAATTTCACATTTTTTTTAATTGATTTGTAATAATAATAATTAAGTAATTAATAGTAATAGTAATTAATAATTATATGAGTCTATGTCTGTCTCTTATAAAGTGCAAACATGGCTCTAAATGTGGTCAAGTTCAAAATTACTAAATAAATGTGTTAATTGGATTATAGTGTTCATGCTCTTTATCTCTTGTTTAGTAAAGTTACAAGATATTAGATAAAATAAACAAAGTAATTTTTAGCTACATTTTGCTAATTTGAGAAGAGTTAAGTAATTGAATAAAAAGAACTGTCTCAAATTAATAGCTAAATATTTTATTCTCTAATGTTTTCCTTAAAATATTTCTCATAGAACTAATAACGGTGAATGCTACCCTAGCTTATTTATTTAATTAAAGCTGAGAAGTGATGTTTTTAGTTTAAATATTAGTATTATAAAGTTTGAGAATCTGCTTGGTAAATCTCAAGTTTATAATAAAAAATAAAGACGTTATTTATGTAAAGACAACAAATGCTTTGTTTACATGAAATCGATGCAAAAATATTTGAATTTTGACCGAAATTTTGCCGAATTTACGCCGAAATGAGTGGAGATTTCGAGTGTTTTGTGACAATTGGCGACAGAAAGCAATCCATTTATTTGGATAAAGACATCGATAGCGTTATTTTCAGTGATGTCTACAAACAATTGACTCAATTCGATGTCTATCCCGTCGTCTCTTTCGATAACTATATTTTTGAAGTAATTATTCATTAAATTTAATTCAATGAATGTTTTTATTTGTCATTAATTAATGAATTAATGATAACTATAAACAAATCTCTTTTAAAATCCACTGTTTTTAGTGAAACTCAAACTTTAAAGAGTTTGTATTCACAGAAAACGGGAATCGACTGTATTTGTAAACTTCAAGCGATTGTTGTTTCAATTGATTTAGTATTGAATCAAATATCAAAATAGAGTCGAATTATGTTTTAATCTTTTGCTTAAATGTCTTGTAATCACTTCAATAGGTGTTCGACTTTGAAGACAATTGCTTTCAGAGACTGACAAGTGTTGAAATGCCGATCAAATACTTGTCCAGAATTCGGGTTTTACCGAAAGACTCGAATAATGAGACAAATAGTGTTAAATCGAAAAGTTTTAAACAAAAGTTTAATAACAATTTGTTTAATCCGCTACTCATTGATGAGAATCAGGTTAATGAAGACTTTTTTAATGTCGAGGCAGACGACGAACCAAAGCCTCTGTCGAAGCCTAAGAGACCTATTGGTCCGAATCGTTACTTTACAAAATCGTCGTATTCTCAGCCGAATCCCGAAGAAGTGGAAGAATGGCAAATGAATGAAGACTTTTATAACACAGAAATGTATTCCAATACTAATAAACGAATGAAATTTAGAGGTTATGGCGATTACGGCGCCGATGGCTTTGAATACGACTATTCTGGGCCACCGGTGCCGACACCAAAGCCTTATGTGAGGCGCGCAGATATAGTTGAACCCATTGCAGGTCCTTCTTTTGCAGACCCTTATGGAGAACCTCCTCAGCAGCCATACTGTCAGCGCAGAGATGACTATTACCACCGTTTTATGGGTCCTCAAGAAGATGACTATCCGCCATATTATCGACCAATTAATCCACACTTTAATTTCAGGCCAGACTTCTCGCAAAACATTGGATTTAGACCTGACTTCACACAAGTAATGGGTTTCAGACCAAACTTTTCACAAAATTTTCGCCCAAACTTCACTCGAAACCCAACATTTGGTTACAGAAAACCAATGGATAGAAATCCAAAACGAAAGGAACAACAGATAAACTCTGAATCAAATGAACCAAAATTCATAAAATCTCCCAAAACTCTGAACAATTTGAAAGTCAATGGCTTTACTATTGAAGCAATCAATGGGTTTGAGTATTACTTTTGTGAGTTCTGTGAAATAAAGTTCGAAAACATTTCTAACGCATTCAATCACATTAACACTGATTTCCATCGAAAGAATTGCAGTGAAAAGAATTTGGATCCGTTGGACAAACTATTGTTAGTGAAGTCACAGCGCAATAGTCCTGAAGTAATGATTCTTAGGCGACAAGAGTTGAGGAAAATCTCTAAATTAGATAAACAAAAATATGTTAGACATGGAATCAGACTTAAGGACGCCACCGGACCACAGGCTTATATCTGTATCAGATGCTGTTCCTCAATGTCTTCTGTGAGTAATTGTCACAATCATTACGAAAAGTTTATGGAAATCAATATATCGATTAATTATCCGAAAGACTACCACTTATTGACTGAAGACAATTGTTTGCCAAAAATTGAACTCAGATATCGTCGTATTCTTAATGCTTTAGAGCTTTTAATCGAAGACAACAGATCTGAAGAACATTTAGAAGAATTGATTCAATTGCGAGACGAAGGCGTTGTTTTCAAAGAAGCCATCGATGGGTCGAACAGAAAATACTATTCATGTCTTGTTTGCGATAAACGCTTTGATACAAATGAAGAGGCGATGACTCATAGCAAAAGTGAAGAACACCTGAAGAACCGATCGCCCAAACGGTACAAAGGACTCAACAAAGCGATGCTTATCGATAGTGAACGCAGTAATCAAATAGAAGTAGTGTTGGCCCGAAAACAAGAACTCGAAAAAATCGGATTCTTTACAAAAGAACTCAATTTTGAACATGGAATCCGTCTGAAGGACGGCATTGGATCCGAGGCCTACTTCTGTATCACTTGTAAACAATGGTTTGACTCTTCAAATATGGTTAAA
The DNA here is from genome assembly GCA_034702105.1 of Fuscozetes fuscipes. NCBI lineage: Eukaryota > Metazoa > Arthropoda > Arachnida > Sarcoptiformes > Ceratozetidae > Fuscozetes > Fuscozetes fuscipes. Next base: position 5,331 of record JAQGCS010002372.1, read on the forward strand.
CTACATGTCGACGAATACGACAAACGAGTGATCAATGAATCCACTGAAGAGTTTCTCATCGATTCGGCCAAAAAACAAATGGAATTATTGACTAAAGGAAAGAAAGCGGTCACTGAAGAGCCGACCGAATCAAAAGCCGACGGAGAAAAGGTTGAAGAAAAAATGGACTTCACTGCAGATGAAGACAACAATTCTCTTAGTATTGAAAACTGTGAGCAGAGGTTCGCAGACGAAGGCATCGAAACTTTGATCTCTGAAGACATTAACGAAAACGAGTTTTACGACATGTTTTGTGATATCCATTTCAAGGACAAGGAACAGGTGATCCGTCATATCAACCGACCCTTTCATAAGAAACTTAAATCTGAAGAATTCCTCAATTCTATTGACAAAGCATTTTGTGTTTCCACTAATCGTATCAATGAAATAGAAGTAGCAGTCAGTCGATTGCAAGTACTCGAAAGACTGGCCGATGAGGTCAAACAAAAGTTCACTGAAGAAGGCATTCGACTCAAGGATGGCATCGGAAAAGAGGCCTTTTGGTGTTTGCTCTGCAATGACGCTATTCTGTCCCCTAATGTCGAGTCCGGGTCTTATTCCTTCATAAATCACATTAATTACAATCCAAAACACGTGGAACTTCTCATCGGTCAGAATAAGTGACTCTTCGCTCAAATCAAATATAATTATCGATTAAAATAAAAGTTTTCCTCAAATTATAGAATCATTTCTTCGAAAAACATTTCATAAATATATTATTTTGATTTATAAATAAAATAATTTACAAATTAATGTTTTGATTTATGAAAGACTATCATTTTATTGAAGTTCTCATTGAATTGTGCTAGGTCAATCAACTAAATTATGATATCATGCTGAAAGCATGAAATAACAAGCTATATTAGCTGAAAATTTGTTAGTCTATAACAGTTAATCAAAATACAGAAAAACCTTCAGATATGCGAACGATTAGTCACCAAATTCTTTACTTATTGGAAAAATTCGACTAACAAGAGGTGATATTATTAATACTATGTGGTCATTTAATGCCAAAAAACATCTTGGTCTTAATGAGAGATTTTACTATATAAAGAATAAAATTTTGATACTAAAGAGTAATTAAAATTCGAGGAAAACATTGCTTTTAAGAACGTTTTCAAAATATTTTGATCACAAAAACTCAGAAAACAAGAAATTTCTTTATTTTCAAACATTTGGTTTTACTTGCATTAATTGGAGAAAGGGCATTTCCAGTACTCTTACTTATAGAAAAAGTGCCTTTTTTGAAGCTTTACGTTTATATTCTGGTTTAGGGAGTGGTTGTCATATTCTGTGCGCACCCACTCATGAATTGCGTCAATGTTTTTATAATGGCTTTTGTTTACAAACATTCAGTTATTCGGAAAAAGTGAAGAATTTATTAATTTTATGTAAATTATTGATTGAACTCAAAAATAAATAAATTGCATTCACTTCGAGACAATCGATAAAACATTTTAATTGAATTGAAATCAAAAGTGAAAATGAGTTGTATTTGAATGAAACAAATGAATTGATGGCAGGTTTTGATAGCAATCGTTTCATTGATTTGAATGAAAGGGAAGAAAATCACCTCAAATGTGGTATTTGTCTCAATATATTCAACAATGCGGTCAACAGTGAGTGCGGACACACCTTTTGCAGACAATGCATTCAGAACTGGGTTTATAGCAATCATATGTTATGTCCAGAATGTCGACAGACCTTCGGCTCAAGAAAGAGCTCCAATGGTTCCAAAGAGAGCGACAATTTGGTTGTCATTAAGAGCTTTGTCTTCAGTCGTAATCTTAAAATCAATGCAATTGTCAGCGAACTGAAGACTAAATGCAATTTCGATTTCAATGGCTGTCAAGAAGTGATAGAATTTGGTGTCCTTTCCAGTCATTTGAAGGAATGTGAGCACAGGTTCTGCAAAATCTGTAGTAAACTCATCACAAAAGATGACGAACACAACTGCTTTGAACTCATGAGGAATGACAGAAATGAATGGCAATTAAAGTATCAAAAGAGTGAACAAACAGTCAAAGACTTGACTCTAAAATTGCAAAACGAAAGAACCGAATGGAGACAAAAGTTGGAAAACAGGGAACAAATTATCAACAAATTGACTGAAAATAACAATTATTTGGAGAAAGAATTTAAGGAAATATCAGAATTTCTTATGACTACAACCAAAGAGTTGATGCCTTTGAGTCAAACCATTGATTATATCCTTTTCGGGACATTCAAGTCTGGAGCTCATAGTCTTCACGTCTTTTGCGACGGACTTAAAGTCACATTTGTTTCGGTTAATGACTCGGAAGTGAAACTTAAGCGCAATATTATGATTCCATTCATGCAAATCAAAGAACTTATGTTCTGTTCCGAGTCTTCATTTCCTGTACTTATAATCAAAACCACTGCAACTCATTGTCTCAAAATGCAGAAGTGTTTGCGTTTGGGAACCGATTCCCCCAACGATTACAAGTTTGACGTCAACTCAAATAGTATTGAATTTAATAGAATTTAATTTTATTTAATTTCTAAATTTAATCTGTTTTTCAGATCCAAAGCACTGGTATATAATCGTTGCGCTGAATGACACCATAGAGGGCTTCAATATGTCTTTAATTCAGTATTACAGTCGACTTATTGAGCCTCACATCAAAAGCCAAGTAATCGATTCCAACAAAACACGAGATTTTATAGAAAACGCACAGAATAGTGTTCCCATTGTTTTGGTCCTCCGAACAAACAGGAACGGCAACCCCTGACTTCTCAAAGGAATTCACAAAATCTATTTTCAATCGATAAGCGCTTACTTCGGAGGAAATCCATTTCAAAAAGAGATTAAGTGAGAAATTTATTATTATTTTGGAATCAAAGTTACAAATCATTCCTTATTTTACGTAATATTTTAATTAATATAATATAATATAATGTGAGACAAAGTTGTGACGCATTATATCAAAACATTAATAAACTTTTTAATCAAAATCAAAACTGATGTTCACATTATTCAATTTGGCAAGGTTATACCAGAGTAACAAAAATCATATATTGAGCTACCTTACTATCGAGTTCTGAGTACTTTTCAACAATAAAATTGAGTCCTTTGAAAAAGTCGATGTTAAGATTTGCTCTGGTTCAAAATGGGGTTAGTTGTACTAGAAAACAATATGAGGGTGTTCCCCTGGTTATTTTGGAGATAACTGTTTGGAATGTGTGAAAGATGTCTTTAAATGTCTTTATTAAGAATTAACACAAATTCATTGAGAGTTGGCTAACATCATATGACACACATTCAACTAAAGTATATATTCTTGCGATGAATAACACAATTTTTAGTACATTTGTGACCTTAGCTCACATTAAGAATATTGTTGGCATCACTTCAATTGAGTCGAACCTACTTTTGAATGTCAAAAGTGTATTCAAAATGTTTTCCATTTGTTTCAAATGAATTGAATCAAACAAATGCCCGGATTTGACACTAAGTTATTCGTTGATTTGTCAGAAAGAGAGGCAAAAGTTTTGAATTGTGGTATTTGTCTCAATATCTTCGATAATGCCGTTAACAGTGAGTGCGGACACACCTTTTGTAAAGGATGTGTTCAACAATGGATAGAAGGCGATCACAAGGAATGTCCCGAATGTAGAAAAAGATTCCGAGCAGTCCTCAGCTCTTATGGAATGACAAACAGCGAGAATTTGGTCATTATTTCGAATTTTGTGTTTATTCGAAACCTAAGAATCAATTCAATGGTCAGTGAATTGAAGACCAAATGCGAGTTCAATGGTTGCGACCAATTAATTGAATTCGGTTTACTTCCCGGTCATATCAAAGAGTGTGAGCACAGGTTATGTGAAAAGTGTGGTTTCGGTGTAAGAAGAGTTGGAGAACACAATTGTTTAGAACTTATGACGACTGATAGGAATGAATGGATGATTAAATTCAATGAAATTAAAGAAGAGAATAATAAACTCACAGAAGAATTAAAGACAAACAGAGGCGGAAGTGAAAAGACTGAGCAGAATATCAATGAATTGAAACATAAGATCTTTAGACTCGAGGAAGAAATTCAAGAAATGTCTTATCTTATGATAGACTCCAATAAACAAATGCTAATTAAGAGTCAATTCACTAATTATATACTTTTTGGTCCTTTCAAATGTCAAATTCAAAAATTCAAATTGAATTCCGAAGCCATCAAAATGAAGGTGAGCTCAAAAATCAGTGGCAATACTCCTAAGAATAAAGATATTGACATCGAATATGACATAAAGATTCCATTTATCGAAATGCAAGAACTTATGTATTGCTCGGATCAGTCACTGCCCGCCATAATAATCAAACCAAACATTGAGACATATCATAAACTTCAAAATGTAATGTGTCTTGCTAAGCAATCAGTCAATTTACAATTGAATTCTCCAGGTATGACAACCTTCCTTTATATTTGTTTAAAACTATATTCTCTCCGATAGATATCAAGGATTGGTTTATAATAATTGTATTCAAAGAGACCATCAAATTATTTATCGAACACTTCATTCGCAAACAAATTGAGCCTAAAATCAAATGCGAAGAAATAAGTTTGGATATAACTCGACGTTTGATAAGAAGCGCTGAAAACAATACAAAGGGTCCTTGATACTTTTTTCAAACATTTCTTTGAATTTAAAAATTCAATTTTTATTATTTTTGTTGTTTTTGATTAAATTCTTTATCGATTCTCTTCAATAAATTGAAAACTAAAATAATACAGTTCCTATTATACTCAAACCCTATATGAGTGAGAGCAAAACATAAATTCAATATGATAATTTAACTTTTAATAAGACCATCACATTAAAAATATATAAACACCTTGGTTTTAAAAGTATACGTTATATGTGTACAACCCTTGTATTTATGCCTTGGTAAATAATGAAACAAACCCCCATTATATTTAGGTTAACTACCAATAAAGCACTCAAATTGAAAGTTTTAATTTGTTTCAAATGAGA
>JAQGCS010002373.1:0-10354 GCA_034702105.1 Fuscozetes fuscipes
TTCATTCATTTCGAATAAATGGCTTTTAAAATATTTAAATTAACAAGTTACTGCAAAATTTAATGCTCAGGACGTTAATACATATTATATTCTTAAGATTTGGCTTAAAATAAGAGATTATCTGTTAATTGCTTACATATTTTTGGCCAAATTGAGTTCAAAATCATTTTTATGTTCTTTTTCACGAAATAAATTTAAATGAACTGAATAAATGATATACGAATGATTCGTAACGAATCTGTTATTCAAAAAGTAATCAAGGTCATTAAATCAATAGAATAATTTTTTTTAATAAAGTTGCCATGTACTGAATATCAGTTAATAGCTGTGCACATATGAGAAAACAATTATTTGTATTATCTTGATAAGATATTAACAAAACTCTTACACCAATTATTATCATCAGACGAACAGAAATTAATAAGTGATTAATTGAAATATTTTGGACAAATTCTGATCGAATCGTTTATTCAATTAATGAAATTAATAATAAGTTTAATAAATACACGAATTGTTTATCTGAAACATATCACAGAATATTCTGTTGTTTTTAACAAATATGAACTGAAATCCTATTGATATGGGGTTTAAATTGCATTACATTTGAGTCCAATTCTCACTAAAATTCATTCAATAGTTTGACAAATAATTATTGAAATTAAATATTAATTGATTTATAGATAAATTAATAAATTGTTTTTAAAATTAATTAATTGAATATTGAATTCGACTCATATTTTGGCGAATTTATTGCATAGAAAACAATATAACAATCAGTCAAATAGTAATCAAATCTTTTGTTTATAAATATATTTCGGGTTAAATATAAGAATTAAAAGACATTTACATTAAATTTGATTACAATTATTGACAAAAACGGATCCAATTTGTGGTAAACTTCAGTTGCATTTCGCGGTAATCGAGTCATTGGAATCACAATTGGAGACAATCAAAGAGAAGATACAATTACCGAATCCACTGAAGCACAATAAGAAGACGGCCACTGCAAACACCAGCGAACAGATGGTACAGGGCTTCCGCTCCAACACATATCCGATCAGATATAACACCACAAACATCACGTGATTCTGAAGAAGTGTAGCGTTCGTCGGCTTCGGGATAAGAAGTACTGGAATCAACCACTGAAGACAATACATGACTCAACTATCAATCAATTCATATATAAGAACAGGTCTTTAGCGGTGATCTTCAAATTAGATCTAAAATTCTTTGTCGTTGTAATTGTGATCTGAAAAATAATTCTGAATCTGATTTGGATTTAAATTACTTTTTAATAAAATGTTAAGAAATGTCTGAAATCCCAAATAATTTCAAAAATACTCAATATTTTAGTCGATTAATAAATGAGTGAATATTTGATTAATTAATTCAATTGAATTCACTTCCGATTGAAATCAAAACTTGATTTTCACTCATTTCAAGACATTTTCACTACAAAACGATGTCATCCGTTGTCCAATAGTACGACACAAGAGGGCAGTAGAGGGCAGTCCTCCACTTAAAGTTGTTTTCGTCGATCAAAATAAACAAACCATTAGTTTGTCATTTCGTGAACTAAAGAAATGTATGGTTTAGAAGAGGCGGGAATTCCCGGCAAAGAATATCTTCGCGATTCGCTGACCAACTGTTCGGATCCGTTGCGAGCGATCGAAGATTTCCAAACAGAAAATGGGATTCTTTTGCCGTCTTTGCGGCCAATGCTTCCACTTCTTGACTTACATGGAGTCAAACGACTCGACTTTCATTTCTCAGTTCTCGAAGAGTTGAGGGACAAACTCATCACTCGAATCGACGATATGTCCAAAATGGAGCCCAAAGAGCGCGAAAACAAACTCAAAGAACTCTTAAACAAAAGCTTTCCATTAGTTCGGGTGCCGTCACTACAACCCGTTGTGATGACAATTCTCAAGAGTCTGGATGTCGTCGAAGACAAATATCTCAAACAATTGGTCGCCGATAAGAGTCTGTACGGGAAGTGCGACGTTTCTGTGAAGCGTCAGATATGGCAACAGCATCAGACACTTTTCGGAGATGAGGTCTCTCCCATTCTCTCGCAATACATCAAAGAAGTAATTATTTTGATTCCAAATTTCTTTCAAATATCTAATTGTTTTGTGTATTAATGGTTCAGAAAGAGTCCATTTTCTTCAACTATAAGGACATAAATAAGACTTTCTATTCGTTGACTCCGAAAGTTCGGCGACAAAACAAAATTATCCAGACTTTGGTCAAAATGGTCGGAAAGAATGTTCTGCTTTACGACACAATCCTTCAGTTCTTAAGAACATTATTCTTACGGACGAAGAATGTCCACTACTGTACTCTTCGAGTGTCTCTTTTGATGGCATTACATGACGCAGAAGTCCAGGACATCACTGGAATGGATCCGTGCCATAAGTTTGGCTGGTGTTTAGACGCATGCATTCGGGAACAGAACGTTGACCCGAAGCGGTCGCGTGAACTGCAAGGCTTTCTAGAAGGAGTGCGCAGAGGACAGGAACATGTCTTAGGAGATATATCGATGACTCTTTGCGATCCGTACGCAATCAACTTCCTGTCCCTGTCCTGCGTCAAGATAATAAACCATCACATTGTGAACGAGACACTGGCCAGAGAGAACCACGTGCTCATGCTTTTGCTCCGAATGCTTAACTTAGGTCTTCACAGTTGGGATATTCTCAACTCTCAAGTCTTCCGAGAGCCTCGACTGGACCCCGACCTCATCACTAAATTTATTCCTATTCTTATGTCTTTCATAGTTGACGATCAGGTCCGGAGCGTTAACTCTAAGCTACCGCCTGACGACAGAGAGTCAGCCCTCGCTATAATTGAACACTCTGGCCCTCCGCCCGATTCATATCAACAATTCATATCTGAGGACAGGTTGGCCTCAATTTTAGCGATTTATTACACGATTCAAGTTAGCAAACAAAAGGACAAACAGGCAGTTATGAGAGTCCTGGGAAATCTGTCTTCTTCTCATGAAAACCGGGCGCTCGACGACCAGTACTTACATATTTTGGTCAATAACCTGATAGGAATGGCCGATGATTTCAGTAGTGAAGAGTTCTGTTCTGTAGTCTTCGACGAGATATTTGTGCCGGCGCTCACGTTTGGCAATGTTGTCCACCATCTGATGAAAGTGTTGTGGCACTGCTTACACGTCATTCCCCGACAAAGACTCGAGAATATGATTAAAATTCTGGAATCATTTGCATTCCATAATGAAAACAGTAAAACCCTTTCCAAAGAGCTAATGACAAAAGCAAATGATTTTCTTACAAAAGCGGAAACGCTTTCACTAAAATCAGCCCAAAGTAGCGAAGAAGTCGGGTTCGCCGCCTCTGTTCTGACCCCTGCATCTCATCACTGATTAAACAATTATTTATTTCTCAAATGTTTTTAATTGAGGTTTTGGTTATTTTTCAATAAAATTAATAATTCGAATGTTTGGACTGTTTTTTGATTATCCCATTGTTATAAAGATTCAGTAATTCGCCAATTATTCAATTATTCGGCCCCTTTTGGTTGCGCTGTTGTGAATGAGCCACCATTTGTAATGCATGAGCCAAGTCTTGACCAGCAAAGTTACACAACTCACAATAACCTGGTGGACCCACCGGACCTTAAGCAAGAACATTTTTACAAAACAAAAATATTTAATGACCAATTAATACCAGACGGGCCAGGAACTCCCGGTGGACCTGCCCTTCCTTGATGACCTCTTTCTCCTTGAGGTCCAGGCAAACCAATTCCTTGAGAACCAGGCTGTCCAATCGGTCCCAGAGGGCCCTTTTGTTTCATAGAAAAGATGGTAGTACTCTGGTGCCAATCAAAAGACTTACCGGTTGACCCGTTTCGCCCTCTTCTCCACGTTCTCCCTTTAATCCCTGATCTCCTCTGTCACCTTTAGGGCCGGGTGGTCCCTGAGACCCAGGTACTCCTTTTTTATAATTAGCAAATAGTATTTTATTTTGATTGCTAAAAAAATCATAAATTACCCGGTAATCCAATAAATCCTAAATTTAATAAAATATGCGTTAGATTGCTATTAATGGGTATTTATAGGATTAACCTCTTTCCCCTTGCATTCCAATAGAACCACTGTCCCCAGGTGGACCTATTAATTACAATTTATTATATTAGCACTAATTGTGTTATAAATAGAATATAACCTGGAGGCCCCTGAGGACCTATTCTCGATTTTCCTGGTCTTCCAGGAGGTCCGGGGGGACCTATTCATAATCATAAGAAATAATTACATAATTTTTGATTCGAATTGGATTTAACCTTTGAATCTGGCGGACAGTTCGTTCATATATTCTGTTTGAATGATAGGCTTTGAATTCGTGCAAAACTCAAATTATATGTCAAACCTCTTAACAGAGTTGTGATTATTTCTTTCAACTCGTCTTCGCTGTAAGTTTTTCCAGGAATACCAGGCATTCCGGGCACTCCATTCTGGCCTCTTGGTCCAGTTTGACCTGAAGATCCTGGCACACCTGCTGGACCTGGAAGTCCTGGTCTTCCAGATTCCCCCGATTGACCTTTTTCACCTGGAGGTCCAGGAGGACCGGACTACCGTTAAGGAATAATTCATATAAAAATTCTTCAAAGTTTGAAAGAACAGACTTCTCCTTGAGGTCCTGGATATCCCATTCTGCCCTGTATTGCTTCCTGGGAAAGTTGTGTCACTTCTTGACATTTGTCACACTTTGAAAACAAATTCTTTTTAGAATTTTTCTTAAATTTAAAAACTCACTCCTCGACCGGGAGGTCCTGCCGGTCCCATCGCTCCTTTCTCTCCCGGTATACCGTTCAATCCTGGCAGACCTTGAGAGCCTGGTAACCCAGGTAAGCCCTGAGACCCCTATATTAGTGAATATTCATATAACAGGCAAGTTTCAAAATAAATCATACGGTTAGTCCAATGGGTCCCCTTTCGCCATCATTTCCATCCAATCCCTTGAATGTTAACTAGTTAATTTATTGTGCTTGTTCAATGGCAAACCTTCTCTCCTCTGTCTCCTTTAGGACCAATAGGTCCTCTAATGCCTGAATCTCCCCTCTCTCCTTGCTTTCCTTGTTCACCCCTAGGTCCAGGTCTTCCAATTGGACCCTACATTGAAATAAAAATTAATTGTGAAAGGACCAAACGGATTTGAGTACCTCCGATCCCATTGGTCCTTGTGACCCTGTCTCTCCATTTCTTCCGGCAATACCAGGAGCACCTACCGGCCCCTTATACAATAAACCAATTTAAATGTGAAATTAAAGAATAAGGTGTCATACGGGAGGTCCTCTTTCCCCTGGAATACCAAATCCTTGACCATCTCTTCCTGGAGCCCCATCAGCACCTGGTATTCCATCACTTCCTGGGCTACCAGGTATACCTTGTTCACCCTGAATAAATTAGTTAAAATTAGAAATGAAATTAAAATTCTTCAATTGATACCCTGTCTCCTTTTGGCCCCTGTGGTCCGATATCACCCCTTTGGCCTTCGATACCTGTAAATATTTTTCACTACATTTACGATAGTATATATAGTATATAGGTTTGTTGTTCTGGAGCCCGCCCACCCACACCCCTCGCTGGAGGAAAGGAGGCAGACGTGACCTATAGAGATATGCCTTGAAAAGGAATAGGATTGAGGCTGGCCTATAGAGAAATGCCTTGGAGAGAAATGGGATTGGGGATAGCTTATAGAGCAGGAATGTCCAAGCTCGGAGGCTCTAGAGGGGGTATAGGGGGTGGTTTTCCACCATTTCTCTAGAGGGGGGGGTCTAGGGGGTGGTTTTTCGCCAAAAAATTTGCCTCATCGCTTCGCTCGGAGAAACACAAAGGGGGACCAAGGTAAAATACAAAGGGGCTATACCTGTAATGTTACATCTTTTTCAATTCTAGGGGGTAAAGCCAAAATTTTTGACTCTAGGGGGTAGGAGGTCTATGGGCATCCCTGCTATAGAGATATGGCTTAAGGAATGATGGGATTGAAGCTGGCCTATGGAGATATGACTTATAATAATATTATAAGAAGGTATGGGAGAAAGATGGGATATAGACTGGCATTTGGAGATGTGATCTGGGAAGGGATGGGGTGACAATATGACCTGGAAAGAGACGCAAGATTATGGAGATATTGTTTTGGGAGGTAAGGGATACAGGCTGTCATAAACAGTTGTCTCAATAAATGATTAAATTGTAGGAATACAAGTCAACCAAAAATAATCAAAAAAAGGTTGTGTCAAACATTATGGCAATTTTTGATCTAGATTTTAATATGGTAACTTAATAAACTTAAATTAAATAAATGGTGTTATCATGGTCACATTAATGGTTTTGTTAAAAACTTCTCGGGGTAGTAGACTAGTTTAAGAAATAAATCTTTTAAATCTTAAAAAGTCTTTTGAAACCTGGTATTCCTGGCGATCCCACAATACTCTGTCCCATTAGTCCGGGTGGTCCCTTGACATAGAACAATTTTTATTAGAGATAATAGCATAACGATTGGCTACCGGTGGTCCGGAAGGACATATTGGACATTCACTCGTTGGTTGTGTTGGAGATGGAGTTGGCGGCGGAGGAGGAGGTGGGGGAGGAATTGTGATGGCAGGCTTTCGAGACTAGAGTTACAAATGGGTTTAAATTTTATCCATTATTTTCAATTAATAAAGTGATTACAAATTCAGAACACGACTCCCTTTCAGGACGGGTAGGGTCACAGCTGACCACTAGGTATTGTAAATCCAACTGAAGAGCAAAATATATATCAATTGTTTGGTTTACTTCAAGTCTCTATAAGTAAGAACCGGAACAGTTGTGAGATCGTCCTCATACTTGGCTAACCAAATATCTCCGCTCAAACTGATTGGACTCTTTATGTCCAAAGGAATTGTGGCTCTCTTTTGGCAGTTGTGGTAAAGAGTAACTCTGTCTGTGAGGACACTGAAGTGAATTTTGTTCCACTGATTGTCTTCGCAGTTAATGTTTGGAAACTTCAGGGTTTGGATCCGATGATTATAATCCAAAGTATAGAAGTCTAAGCGCTGTTTCCGCGGAAGATAAGTGATTCCAAACCTGATTTAGTAAAACTGGAGTTTTCAATAATGATCAAGGTCAGGTTTTTGCATACTGAGCTGAGCCCAAATCATCACTAATTCTGATTATAGTCCAGGTTTCCTCTTTTGAGGGACGCTTTCGAAAGGAGCAGACCAGTGAAAACTGTTCGGGTAATCCTTCCGGAAATACAGTGCTATTCAATTATATTTGTTAAAAGATTGCAAACTTTAGGCATAATTAAGAACCTGGTTGGAAGAGTCAGATCTGCTTTCTTAGACAAACGATACGCGGTTTGCATTTTGTTTGATCCGCGAACTCTTTTTACGCCCGGAAATTCCAAATCAAAATTATCAAGCTGAAAACGACGAATCAGATCAAAAGTGGGCAAGTCATCAGCACCTTCAATGCTGAGTGGACAGCCTCCCTCTGAATAAATCAAAAGCTCTTTGTATAGAAATACAATCATTTTCCATACCTGTTTCCGAAACTAATAGTTGTCGCCTTGGGTTCAATCCATCAACTTTTTAAAATAAAATTTTAACGATTGACTCAATTTGAATATTTGTTAGCTTTTACTCACAATGAGCTCCGTTTACATCAACCGAATTGAAAGCAATCGATTCAACAAAAATAATAATCAAGTATTCAATTAAACCAAATGAGACATTCATTTCAAAGCAATTGATTCGAAGAATAGATCAAAAAGACAGTGAACTTGAATTCTGGGAACGTTAGCATCAGATGTATTGAAGACTTGTATTTGAGTCAAAGACTTATTCTGTGCAATAATTTCCTAGTGTTGTGCAGTTCCACGTTTGGTCTAAAAGGCAAACATTTTTCACAAGTTTTTTCATCGAGAGATTAATAATGAGTTCTCAAGAATTTGTTTGATTTTGTTTTCTTAATAAGTTGTGCACATGTTCTCAACCGTCAACTCATTCCTGTCTCACATTTATGTCATTTCATAGATTTTATGGTCGAAACCAATCGCTCAGAACTAATATTTTAACCCAATTTACAATAAGTTTTTGACAAAATACTAAAAATGATTTACTTTTGTTTTTCCGATTCATAACTCTTTGGATTCAAAAGTAAATCTTTGCTATAAATCACATGAAATAGACTTTTATGTCATTCAAACGTTTATTTTCTAAATAATTCAAAATTATTTGAATTTATCGTTTCATTAAAAATTCATCGTTAAAATGATTTAAAGTTGAAGGTACCAATCTTACTACAGTATATTCAGTAGTATCTGTAGTATATTGAGTGAGCTAAGAATTAGGGGTCACAGTTTTACGAATTTTCAAGCCCATACCCAACCCATGCCCATATGAAAAAGCCCAAACCCAGCCCATGCCCATTTTACAAAGTCCAAAGCCCGCCCAAACCCATATGAACATGGGTTTTTTTCGGGTGCCCATCTGTGCCCCCTACTAAGAATGTCAATAAAAATGAGCTTGTTCAGCCAAATATTAAACTTGAAAAAGCATAAATGAAGCCAATTGTAAGCAAACATAAAAGTTGAGACAATTGCCTATCAATCAAATATTTGTGTAGACCCCACTTAATATCATTTTGCAGGGTTCATTGATAACTGTGAGCAGTCATATAACTGACCTAGCACCAAAGCACCCAATGATTAAAGTTTGAAACAATTGACAGACAGATAGACATAGACTGAGACAAAGGCTTCGCAATTGAAGTGAACAAAACGTCGCAAATATTGTCTCACATTTCATACTAATTAATCACAAATTCTGACAACAAATCAATTAATTAGTATTTGATTCGAAGTCATATAATTGTCTGAAGCAATGAGTAGACACTCAAATGGTTGGCCTCAACAAAGAACAGGTCTCTACACCGCCAATGATTATATCAAAGATCTGTTGGCAGACAATGAAAATAATAAGTATTACATCAAACAATTGGAGGGAAATAACAAACAATGGATACAAAAAAATGAAGACTTGAACCACAAAATTAAAGATCTTTTACTCAAAGACCAACAGAAAGAAGAAACAGAAAAAAGTCTTCGGGAGTCCATCGCAGGTCTTAAGAGTTATATAAAAAAATTGGAGCTTAAGATTGGCGCTCAAAAGACAACTGAAGACAATATGACTCTTTGCGCCACTGAAAGCACTGCCAAATATGAAGTCAAACCCTCCAGAGTTATGGTTCACAACACAGTTTCGGACCAAACATTTGCAGTGAAGTGCGGCGAACACCAAACGGACCACTATTTCATAAATATGACAGAATTGAAGGCAAACACTCAGTTGCCGAAGAAGTTCGCCGCTCTTCTCATTGAGTGGAGACTCCTTCCGATGACAGTAATCGATGGACAAAATGCAAGACTTCTGGATGTGAGCAAATGGGACACTAAAACCAATACAATCGTAAATCTGATTTCTTTGGACTGCTATCCCTTTCGCCCGAATAGCGGACAGGTTTTTAAAATTGATTTCAATTCTATTATTGATTTGAAAAGTCTTGAGAGACAATCAATAAGTCCATCCATGGCTTCGAAAACATCTCAAGAATTGGATTTACAAATGAAAGAACTTCAAAAATATCTCCAATTCATTAAGGACTGCACCGAAGATAATGACGACAATACTGTCATCGATTCTTCTACTGATTCAAAAGAGGCGGACATCACAACTCTTCAGAAGAACCCCTCACACAAACAGACAGCAATTCCTATTTGTGACCGATTCCAGCTTCTCAGCCAAGAATATGGTGGACTCAAAATCTACGAAAACGTTAAGGCATCGAATCTGATGCTCGGGTGGAAACCAGGAAGAGGTAGAGCTAAGTCTTCACCTCTTGAGGACTTCGATAATTTGGAGCATAAGTCTTAATTTGATGACTAATTGAGTTTATATCAATTTTAACGATCATATTATAACCAAATTATTGTGAATTTGATTTTCTCTAAATATATGTTTAATTGACTAAAAGTAATGACAAAAAGTTTAAATCAAATGTTTTGAGAGCACACAAGTCCTCAGCTTTTTTAGGATTTTTCCAAATCAATATCAAATATAATGAATATAATCAGTGATTATGTATGAGATCTTCAAATTGTAATAAATGAATAAAATTTTAAAATGCAAAATGTCTAACTTGTGCTTGCTCACTACAGATCATAGAATATTCTGTTATAGAATATAATACTAGAGCAGGTATAGGCAGCGATCGCACAAACGATCGCAATATTTCAACATATTATATTCAAAGCAATTTAAGCATGATCAGATTGAATTC
>JAQGCS010002374.1:0-10348 GCA_034702105.1 Fuscozetes fuscipes
GTTTGTAAAACAAGTTTTAATTAATAATTTAATTAATAATAATTTAATCACATATAATCACATTTAGTAATTCATTTGAATAATTGTTTGATTCAAACAATGAATGACTGCGCTGTCATTCATTAGATTTAAGCTGAGATTTGAATAGCAATTAAGACTAGAATTAAAGATTAATGTTATCAAAAACTGTTCGAACATTTTCAGGGATATACATGGTAATATCCCATCCAATGAAAAGCCGTTCATAAATTATCATTAGCGGTCGGACCTCACATTCGTAATCAACATTAAAGGCAATGTAACTGATGAATACATAATAAATGCCAGACATCAGTTTAGTTGTCATTAAAGGAACATTTGCAATTACGACTTGTCCTAAAATTGCATCAAATTTTCGAGAAGTTAGAATTGATTTCAACGATGATTGGCCCTTAATGTCCAAATAAGTCGGCGTCCCTTTGTATTTTGAGTTGTGTCGAGAAAAGCAAATAATCGATTGGCATTTAAGTATATTCGCCAAAACGAACACCGCTTTGAGACACTTGGCTTCATCTGCAAATGTAATTATTAATAAAAGCGCAGTTATTAATTATTCTATTAAAATTTACTTGATTTTGCATCAAATTCTTTAAAGGAGTCCAAATTCTTTGAATACACTCCCAGTTCAGACAGTTTTGTTAAAATCTTAGATCCGTTTTTGACAAATGTTTTGTAATAATCATTAGATTTGTCATAGTATTGAGGAAGAAATTGTTTCATTGATTCTTGAAATTTTGAGATAAACTAAATCAAGGAAATAATTAAATATATGAATTAAATGTTCACTAACTGCGCTGTTAGTGAGCTTAGCGTTTACCCCATTTGTTGTTTTAAAATCCTTTATAGATTTCTTCATTACATCGTTTAAATTGTTTTATCTGCTCTTTTCTTAAATGTCATTACTGTTAGAGTCAATTAATTTTTCTTTGGGTTCAGTTGTTTTGCTTTCATATAATCTTCGCTTTAATCCCCTTTTCTTTTAATACATTGGATTCATATTGTTTTGTTCGCGTCGGTATTCATTGTATTTATTGGGAACCATTTTCATTAGATATTCCTAATATAAAAATTATTTGAAAAGTTTAATTCAATTCATTTACATAGCCTTGATTACAAGACTTCCTTAGAGAATGAGCAGATAACAAACGCATTGAAAACCAATTCCAGCTGAAAGTCAGGTGCCGACCACCTGTGTATTAAAACGCATTAATTGACAGCGCAGTTAATTCAATACTTACTTGAAGTAATGCTTAAGTTGATTATAAATTATTGCCGAAACTCGTAATAAGACTTTATGAGTGACTTCAGTCTTGTTAGTTAGACTTTCGTGCAATAGGAAGTCGATATCGGGTAGATGATATTCTAGTGGCCATTCCCTTATTTGGTCAATACGTTTGATGCTGACGATTCTTCTGATATTAATGTTTTGAGTTATAGCTGTATGACTGTCAACTGTTGTGACATCTGATGGGATGACCGTTTAGACAGTAGTTTCAGTGCTGTTATAGGTAACTATATCAACGCTTTGATTGTTTTCCCGCAAAAATAGCACTGAATTCCATACAGCGCAGTCAGTCTGTACGTCACAAAATGTAATAACAACAGAAATAACTATAGTACAAGAATCAAAGTCATCTTCTGAGTTTGAAGAAAATCAATCATCAAGTGATTTTGATCTTAAGAAAAAGTTTATGGATTTACAAACCGATTTAAAGAAGAGGTTTAATTTAACAAGCAAAGCGGCAAATTGTATCGGCACTCAATATTTGACATTTTTTGGCGAATATTTTGGAAAAACTGATGTATTGAGAGATATTATAAAGTTAAGTAATAGCTCTTATATGCAGAAAATATACCTATTAGAAGAACTTCATATACCAATGCCTGAAACAATTCGTTTTGGAAATGATGTTTGCTTTTACATACCAATTGATAAAACACTTGAATATGATTTAAGGTCAGAAGAGTTTCGGAATTTGTATTTTGAAGGTGACTCAAACTTAGAGCGCAGTCAGTTTGAGCCACAAGCATACAAAAACATCCGCGATGGAAGCCAGTTTAGAAGAGCCCATTTTACTCTAAATCCGTGTCTCATCCAATTGTACATAGATGACGCAACTTTATCAAATGCAATTGGATATAGTAATCACAATCATAAAATTTTCGCAATTTATTACATTTTTCATAACATTCATTATAAAAAACAGACAAAAAGAGATAACATTGAACTTTTAATGATTGGCAAAAGAAGAACAATAAAAGATTTCGGTATTAATCGTGTTTTAAAACGAATTGTTGAGGATTTTAATAAATTGCGGAAGAATAGATTGTTTGTCAAAGTTTTGGATAAAAAAACCAAATTAAACTTTGAAATATATTTAATAGTTGGAGATAACTTAGGAATTCACGAATTGTTTAGTTTAACCCAATGTGTTAGTAGTGAAAATATATGCCGGTTCTGTTATGCCATAAAGAAATTAAAATCAAATATAAATTAAAAGACTTTAAATTGCGAACATTAAGAGTCATATCGAAGTGATTTGTCTGAAATCAGAGCTGAAACTAATAAACAGAAAATATTGGAATAAAAGTGAAAATATGGCATAATATCAAGTTCTGTGTTTAATTAAATGAACAATTTTGATTTCTTGGATAAAAGTGTTCCGGATATCAAACATAACATAATGAGTGGCTGTATGCCCAAGTTAATAGAATGTATTTTAAGACATAATTTGCCAAATTATGATATAAAGGATATAAATAATTTCATTAAAATTAATAAGATATCAATGAAAGAATTTTGTGCAAGATTAAAGTGCAAGAGGAAGTCTTGTGAGGTGAGTTATATTTATGACAGCGCAGTCAATCAATTGTACTATAAATTAAATTAATTGACAGTGCAGTCAATCAATTTTACGATGCATTCAATTGACTTACTTAGCAAATAATATATATTGAACCGAAATTCTCAATTCAATCTCCTGAGTTAAAAGTTAGTCACTATCAGTGTGGCTTTAATGTAAACAAAGTATAAAAGATATCACTCAATGTTTGTAATTCTAATATTAATGTAAAGGATTTTGGGTTCTGATTATTTTAACGCGTTTTATTTGTGAATTGTTTTATCTGATTCTATTTCAATTAATCCTTTTATATAAACAATTGTTTGAATTTATTGAAGAGTTTGTGTAAGTGCTCTTCACTGGAGTTTCTTCTCTCTTATGTTTTAGTCACTTCTGATTTGATTTTTAAATCAGTTCTGGTTTGATTTTCAGACCAGTTTTATTGTAATTGTTTGAATTGACTTATTTTAAGTCAATTCTTTTTAGACTTGTTTTTATTTTAAAAATAAAGTTGAATTCGACATTTATAGTAAGTTTTATTTCTTGTGAATGGGTGGGGTCCTCCAAAGACCGCTCGCCTTGGAGGAGCCGCCGAAGTTGTTTTAATCGCATGAAAAAGAAATCGCCTTTTCGTATGGCACGCTACCGATGAGGACATAGAGTGGTCTGACCTATCATTCTATTGCCTCAATTTATGGTTTGCAATTTAAGGCAAAAGTAACAATATATATTTTTTACAGATACTAAAATTCTTTGTAATAATTCCGTTTTTTTATAATGTTTGAGAGAAACAATCTATGGATATATATGTTATGCTTCGAAAAATTATTTCAATAATTTTCAATCGAGAAATCATATCAATTACATGATTTAGAAAATATGATTCCCAAATATCTAAAATCATTTAGAAAGGTTGTAAGTAATGAAAGAATAACTTCAAAAATGCACTTCTTATTGCATTAGAGTAATGAAATTAAATTATTCAGGCCTTTAATACACTATTCGACGCTTCGCTACGAAAGAAAGCATACATTTTTTAAGAAAAGATTTCAAGCAATCACTTCTCATATCAATACTCCGAAATCAATGACATTTTCACATCAGATGTCAAATTTGGTTCATTCAGTTCATATTCCGATAAAATTCATTAATAAAATATATATAAAACGTCAAATAGCAGACAAAGCTATAATCGCAAATTTCCCCTTCGAGCGTATTTATTGCTTGGCAAATTCTATTGTATTAAATGGGCAGAGATATAAAGTTGGCGATGTCTTGTTGATAAATAATTGTTTTTATAAAATTGAGTACATTTTGCCAAAAGAAATTGAAATTTTATTTAAATCTGTTAAATCAAATTTTGTACCGAAATTATATTCATTTTGTATTACATCCACAGAAGGTTTTAAAAATATGACATTACTTATATTTCAGACTTCAAACCATATACAGAATATCGATATTTAAATCAAAGCTATTATATCGAGAATTTGTAAAAATAAAATTAATTTACTTAAATTGCTTTAATTTAATTAAATATACAATTGACTGCGCTGTCAATTGAATAATCTCATATTCTTGAGATTAAAGTAGGGTATTTTGGTCGACACCCACCCCTCGAGTAATCCCTTATCAAGGTAAATTTATATTAGTTATTTAGTAATAAAAAGTATGGTATTTTGGTCAACACCCACCCCTCGAGTCATCCCTTATCAAGTTAGATTTATATTGTCTATTAATATTTGAGATCATTTATTGAATATAATATCTGAATTGAACAATGAATTTATGGTTTATTTATTGACAAAAAGAACGATATTTTCCCAAATCTTCGAACAGTGGTTCCAAAATAACCTTTCGTATGGTAGTAAAGTTTGAGTCCATAACGACTATCGATTTCAACGTTATGGCCATCCCTTGCCTTTCCACTCTTATCATAGGCTAAAGATAAAATAATTAGGAGAACTGATTGCGCAGTCAGTGTCATACCCTGAATCCGTTTGCGGTTACGCTTATCATCGGTTTAGTTTGCAAAAACCATGTCTTTGAGTGAATACTCTCCGTAAAGATCTTTTAGTTCAATGATTTCACAATTAATTGAATACAAATCCTCTCTAGAAATGCCCACTAATCTCAAGTCTGCATCAACTGTGTGACCGACCAAAACATTATTAGCTAGATCAAAACATAATTGTTAATTAAACAGAATTGACTGCGCTGTCAATTCTGTTAAAATTTTACCCAAATATTTGAAGAGGTTTTCCCTTATAGTATCCAATAGTAGGCATTCACTTGGATCTAGTAGTTCATTGGAACCGATACCGCTAACGAACTTTACAGTATCGACAATGTTATCGATACCCAATACCTTTGACCAAAAGCTCACATCTATGCACTTGGAATAGTCTGCTACCAAACAGACCTCGAGAGCAGTACTGCCATTAGAATCGGTCTCTGAGTAATATGTTGTGCAGCCCTCGACATCGAGGCAATAGTAGACCTGAAAATAAATCATTAATACAACTGGGAATGAGTACAGTTAAGGCCCTGGTACTGACAGCGCCGTAAATACCAGGACATACCTTGTCCTTATTCTTCGCACTGGGGGGTGGGAGCGGTCTTATGATAACTTTTGCCCTCCAATAGGATTGGTCACGAGGACAGCCCTTATTGGCTCGATATCTACGTATTGCTTGAGTACTCTTCGCTGGATTTTTACTCAACTCTTTGTCGACCTCATGATTTGAGTCATTTCGTGGCAATTGATTGATATGTGAAATCCATTCCTTATATTCAATGCATTCGTTAACTTTATGTATGTTTAAGTAACAAAAGCGACAGTTTTTGCAGTTTCTGTAAAATCAAAATTAAGTTATATTTATAGCTATTTGTTACAAAACCTCATTTTGTGCTCTGTTTGAAAACATATGGAGCAATACATGGGTAACATAGGAAGCCCCCCATTAGTTTCTTGAATTTTGATGACTCCTTCCACAAAATGTCTCAATTTATTGAATACTCTCTGTCTGTCCGTCGCCTCCCCTTTGATTGTCACGAGAACTCTTCGGGTGATCCCCACATCAAACAGCAAATAACAGTCACTCCCATTAGGAATGAAAAAAAATCCACTTTTTTCCCGGCATTTGTGGTAATCGTTGCTATAAATGTAATAAAAGTTAGTGGAAAGGGATAGAGAAAGGGAGGGAAGCGTTGACTGACTGCGCTGTCAGTCACCCCTGATATTACCCGAGTATGCGTTCCTCACAGAGATGTTCTCTAATGGTATGAGCAGTTCTGTCCTCTCACTCAAAAGTACACGATTTTGAGGGTTTACTCCCTTCTTCTTCTTTGGTTTTCTGACCTAAAGTCTCGGCTAAACTATATATAGTTTAGCCGAGACTTTAGGTCACTTTAGTGAGAAGTCATTTTTTTAACTTTTTCTCTGTGGAGAGCATTGAAGCACTAATCATAAGAGAAGTTTGGGCTGTTGTCATGTCATTGCTATGTCAACAATTGGCTGCTATAATGGCTAACTAATGAAATGACAATGAGGTGGGGACAATCGATTTATATTGTTTTAGTGTGCATATGTTCAAATTGTTTACTGTGAGTGCACTCACTCTCACAATAACTGATATTTTCTTATGCTACCTCTCGCATACTTATTGAACAATCGGATATCATAACTAACATACCCTTCGCGTTATAGTAAAAATAATAGTATACAAGGGTTAAAGAATAGACATTTTTATGAGTCCAGTAAAATAAACAGCTTCTATGCTTCAGAGGGGATCAGCATGAATAATGATTTGTTTTCTGAAAAATCTTTGGGAATTTTGGAACTAGGTTCAGTTTAAGGCAGTAAACTTAACTTAATTGTCTTTGAATTGTCATCACTTCTTTTTATTGCACTTTAATTCTGACAAATCAAAGTTTTTAAAATTTGTCATGCTCCTCCAGTTTTCAAATTTTTCTTTGTGGATAAATGGCTATGATGCCCTTGGCTAACCCTCGAAGAAGTGGTTATCAAACTAATTTTGTTGGTTGTGATGTATGTTTTTCAATGAGCCTTTGTTGAGCTCAAAATACCATAACAAGAATTATCCGTTTTTCTAACGAATTGTTTGAAATTGGTTTCCAGAGTCTTAATGGATGACAGAAATTATTGTGAATTATCTCCTGGATAGAAGATGAAATAGCTTGCACATCCTTATTGTCATACAAAAGTAGTTAATTGTATTGAATTTGATATATATGTTAGAAAAGAAGAAATCTTTTGACTTTACTTTTGCTTAAAAGCCGGAAATTAATTATTTTAATTTAAAACTCCATTTATGGCAGCAATTTGTGTGTGTAGTGCATTAGCGAGCGTTCAATTTGCTAGATAACTCAATTTTATGATGCATTAGGCTGTTTAGAAAAAACAGTTTCCGTCGCTTCATATCCACTGCTTTTACATTATTTTTGTCTAATTTTAGGTAATATTTAAACAATTTTTATATTTAATCTGTTTTTAAATATCAAAGGAATGTTTGTCTGAGAAAGTGATGGAAATTTTCAAACATTTGTTCTAAAAATATTTAATTCCCAATCAATTCGTCTAACAATATAACACAAGTTGATGGATGAGGTCATTTAGCGAACTTAGCTCACATTCCTACATAAATCAAATACTTTGAAGACATAATTCAATTATTTATATTACAAAAATTCATTTCAGTTGTGTTAAGTCAAATGCTTAAATATTTTAGTATTTATTTGTTTTGTGATAATTTCAAAAGATCTTGGTCATCTCTTATTTAGTAATATGTTATTATTTTTTATTAAGTTGTTAATTGTGGGAAATAATTGGTTTTTCTATTTCTTCTTTAATAATTATCAATTATACTAGTCATTTTTCTTGATAAGAATTTTACCTTAAATGCAGATTCATAGAATATTTTGTTATATTACTTTTGTAAATAAAGGTCTAATATATATATATATTCTCATGGATTTGATTGTAGAAGTTACTTGATCATCATTCTAGTTCAGATTTTGGTGACGAATGATAAGCAATGAACCCAATTGTATGAGGAGTTGTGATAATGGAAGTGCACTAATGCTATACTTTTTAACGGTAGTGGAGTGACATTTAGACATACCTGTGTGTGATGTCCGCTCCGATATTGTGTATTATTGCGAAGCATGAAATCAGAGTTTGCTTACTTGTGATGAATAATAATAATAATAATACTTGTGCTCTGCTATACTCTACTGAAGAGGTAGAGCAGAGCTCTGTGTTCTCTATCTATAACCATATCTCATATCTGTGTTATCGATGCTATGGATGTGCTGTGGATGTAATGATTTTTTCTTCGTTTACCTTTAATGTCATGCACTGTTCATCATTTTCTAAATGATCATTGCGTACACTCACACACAGAGTGAAAGCACAGCCTTTATAACAGGGTTTACTATATTTATCATACATAAGATTCACCATCTCTTCAACCAATTGCTCTCTCAATGATCGCCATTTATATACTTATTATATTTGCAGTGATATTAATTGAATATTTGAAGATAAGTGAGCCATAATATGCTGCTAATTATGCCCTCAATGGCTTCTCTAATATTTGTTTTTAATTGAAGTGTTCGTCAAAAGTTTGAGCTCTGCTTTTATCAAAAGTTTTTGTGATAATGAAATATTCGGTGCATTATTACAAAAATCTCTTCATATTAGTACTGATTGTAATTCAATTAATATGTATTTGAGTCCAGTCGCAGAGAGTCATAAACCGGACACCAGCTCACGACCCACTAATCCAAGTGTGAGCCGTGCCATTGATAAACGTATCGATTGGTCCAAACAACCTAGGTCTACCCGGCAGAGCAGACATAGACGTGACAAGAATCGTAAACCCAGTATTTGTAGCGATTCTGAGACTGAGACCAGCAGCACATGTGGAGCCTTGGCTTTAGGTTGTGCACACTCTTAACCAGAGGTGGCCAAATGATCGAAATCTAGGAGGTCTAGGGGAGGGTAAACGAAAGTCGGACATTTTGGTCCTAATTATAACTCAATTCCGGTTTATTTCCTTCTAATTAGACTTAGAATATCTTAAATAAGACCTCAAATCTACTCAATTATCAAAGATTGCACATAAAATGGCCGACTTCCTGCAAAAAAACAACAAAATCTTCGAATAGCGGAGGCCGTCCTTTAGTCCGATAATAGGGAATATTTTGCCAAATTTTCATCTTAGGGAGTATTCTGTTGTGAAAATACTCCATTTGGTCACCTCTTCTCTTAACCATTCAATTCTGATTTATCTTATCTTTAGAAGATCTATGTTTGTCTGTTCCCACACCTAAAAAATGGAGTCTTCCCTTACCAAGTGGACCGCGAGGAAGTGAATCAGACAGCACAAGCAGTTCATGGAGTGCTAGGTCCGGCGATGAGGCCACTGAAGATGAAAGAAGTCCCATCCCTAGTCCAAGTGCTTCAACGAAGAGCTGTGAAGCCCTCATTTCTGAGTCCCAGACTTCCGCCGATGAGATTAAGGGTATGTACTTTCAATTATTACTCAATTATTAGATGTGATACAAATTTCAAATAGTTTTTAGCGATACAATTCTCTAATTCTTTAATCAAAACATTTGATTGAAGGCATGTATTATTAATGGCACACTTTAGCGCCTCTTTAACCCTAATCCTATTATAAACGAATCAATTCTGTCAAAGAAACTCAAATGTACAGTCTCCCATTCATTTAGGAACTCATATTTGCTGCACACATAGCATTGATTGTACTTTGACTTAAGGGAATTAGTGAATTAGTGAGCTCAAACATAAATTATTTTTTGTGATTTCAAATCTTAATTAGTTCATTTTAAAATTCATTAAAGTTGATTTGAGTTCATTATTAAACATATTAATCGAGTATGCTTTCTACTAAAATATGAAACTTGAAAAAGTGGTTTGTGAATTAAGAAAAATGACCTTCAAAATTTAATTTTGATTAAAAACCAAAATTAAATCACTCAATAATCTAAAATATTCTGGTTTAATTAGCTATCTTATCCTAGCTCACAATGGTAGCCTAAATTAAGTTCTTTTGTTTTCTAGATCTTATAACTGAAATTCTCCGTTTTTCACACGTTTTTGAGTGTAATTCAATACAAAAGACCAGAAATGATATGATTCTTATTAAATCTATTTATTTTCTTCTAATTGGTCAAAATTATTTCTTGTTTCTATATATGGAAAATTTAAGGAAATAATTTTGGCCACACCTATAATTTCCTTAAATTGAGGTTTGATTGTATTAACAAACGATAAGATAAAATATTTACAAATATTTTCTTTTCAATGAATAATTCAGAAAATCTGAAACTATTCAATGAATCACTCGAGAGAGAGAGAGAGAGAGAGAGAGAGAGAGAGAGAGAGAGAGAGAGAGAGAGAGAGAGAGAGAGAGAGA
>JAQGCS010002375.1:0-10348 GCA_034702105.1 Fuscozetes fuscipes
ACCTCGGGGATACCGACACTATCATCAACCTCAATTCATAACGACATGTAGCTGTTTGCGCGGGAATACGGTAACTACATATTATTATATACTACTACGTTATTCCATAATATACTACATATTATGTTGTAAACAAGCTTTGGATAAAAGTAATAGACTCATACATGATGGCCATGTATGTCACGTGGTTGTGGCTATAATGGGCTAAAATGATGTTCATAGGCTCCTGTGTTGGAGTATTTCCTGTATTAGGCTATAGGACATTTGAATGTAAAATAATATAATGAGCATTCATTCATCATTTTAGTCCCATTACATACATTGGCCCATCCTGATAATAGACACTACATTTATGGCCAAAATTTATTTTCTTATCTCAATTTACCCAATAATCTACACACTGAGTTTTGAAAATTTTAGTTCAAAAAAATCCCCCTATATCACTCTGAGCTCGGAAATCTTGTCCATTCCTGATTTAAATAGGCAAGAAATTATTTTAAATAAAGATAATTATTAAAAACTTGTTTTAAGCCATTTGTAGATAAAACATATGGATTGTGATTCATCACAACAAACTGAGAATCAGGGTGTTCCCGTAGGTCTGGTTCCCTTAACTCCATAGTCAGAGCAAGAGTTTTGCTATTATTGAAAAATCGATAAACTTTTAATAAGAATCATTTTAAAAGAAACCGAAAGAATTTTAAAATTATTTCCATTACTTAATATACAAAACAGGTATAAAAGTAATCAAAAGATGAAATTTAATAAATTCAACAAATAATGACTGCTCTAGGGGGCAAAGGTCGGTTGGATATCAGGCATAGGTGAGCATAGGGGGTTCGGTCATTATGACTATTTTCCGTCCCTATTAACCGGAAATTTCTAAAAAAATTTCGAGGGAAGGCTTAGATTTCTGAAAAACATAAAGCCCAAAAAAACATTTCTTGGCAGAAATTTAAGGGAGGTGGTTCAGAATGTTTTCTAATCCTAGTGGGGTAAACTCAAAATTTCAATTTCTAGGGGGAGTAAGGGCCTACCCTCTTCTGTAGCCTACCCTCTCCTGTAATTACTAATTGTTTCTGTAAAAGTCTCTTTTGATTATAGTTTTTAATAATTCTCAGATTAGATAACAAACCATTTTAACCGAAATATTATTTATTAAGTTTCGTTTTTTTAGAACTAACTTTTAAAAGATTTTACCTTTTAAAGGATAAATAATCTATTAGAATTCCGACAATTATATTATATATAGTTTAAGAATGATGCATAATGGTAATGTTAATTTTAAGAATACCTTTGGACTAATTATTTTTTATTTAGTTGAAATTATAGTGATTTTGATTCAATGATTTCAATAGTATTAATAAAAGGAACAAATGTATTATTTAATGCCTTAATTTGTGTATATTTGTGAACCTCAACGGAAACATTTCATTTGACATCACATACAAGAGCTCGAAGAAGAGACAGAGGGTTGTGAGGGTTGTGTGAGCACAAGATGTAATATTAATTAGTCTAATTTAATTCTTTCGCCTGCATTCAGTTGCACCACATTTACCGCTATTTATTTCCTGGTATTTGGCACTAATCTAATGATAAAATTCGTTAAAATTCGTTAAAATTCTGTTACAAAGGCTTTGAATTCCGATTTTTATTCAAAATAGTACTAAAGGCGAAGATAAATAAAAATTATTTTAATTAATTAAAATAAAAAAACTCAACATTTTTACAATAAAATAAGCGTTAATTCAATTGAGAGAAACCAAAACTTTTTAAATCTCATTAAAACTTAGAGTCAAACAAAACTTTGATTTATTTAATTGTAATTTAAAACAACATTTGGAGGCATTAATTGGTTTAATGGTAACGATTTGCACCTTTGTCTTCCACAGGATTTGCTAAATCCCACGAAAGTAATGTAGGATCCGGTCCTCGATTCGTAGTCGAGCCGCCATCCAAAGTGCACTTTTCCAATACATCGGGTGCTGTTATCGTATGCAGTGCTACGGGCTCTGTGCCTCTCAAAATGTGGTGGGTTTTAACCGACGGCACTCCTGTTAGTGACATCCATGGTCTACGACACGTTCGTATGAATAGTGAACTCGTCTTTCCTCCATTTGGAGCCTCAATGTATAGGCAGGACATTCACGCGACTGTATGTCAACCTCTGAGACAACTATTCATTTGTCAAAATCTATTTTTGTTTAATGTGTTTTCGCTTCTCTCCAATACCACACCTTTTGTTAATCATTAGGTCTATAGATGTATGGCTAGTAATGGATTCGGAACTATTAGGAGTCGTGACTGTCAAGTGAGAGCCGGTAAATATCCACTCCTTTTTATCCCACATTCAATCCATGGCTTCGTTTCGTTTTATTCATTTAAATAAAAGCGAACGAAACGATTCGCATATTTTTAAATTATCAGTTGACGAGTCACCAAAATTAATTAAAATTTGTACATACACATACAACATTGACATACAATTTTATAGTTCAGACACGTGATAGGAAGATGATAAGTTTGTGAGTTTTCCAATATTTAAAATGTGCATAATTAAAGCAAAAATGCTATAAATTGAACTTTTTTTTAATTGAATTGATTTAATCGGTAATAATAATTAGTTTTCTTTTGGTAAATAAGTCAGTTATTAATCAATTGATGGCTAACTCTAAATCATTAGTCAGATGTAACTCTGGCTTTGATTCAATTTTTGTCTTACTTATCACGTAATGGTAAAAGTGACAAATTAATCGATCATAATTGCCATCACAACCAAAGACACCCATTTCTTCGGTCAAATAATTGCGCCAAAAGGCTCAGAATACTTTTTATCAGAATATTATATAATGATTTGAGTTTTGAATTTGATTTGGGCGTAAATTGTGTAAAATGTTTGGAATCAATTCATTAATGAATTTTGGTATTACCTTAATTGCTTGACTCCAATAGCAGTGAATTCCTTTTTAATATATTGATTCAAATGTTGTGCGGATTCTGTTTTCTGGAAAATGTTTTGATATCTAAAGCAATAAATTTAATGTATAAATGAATGAATTTGTGGTATTATCTGAATTAAAAGTCACATATTTTAGTGAAATGTAAAGGATTTTTCATTTTGCGAACAAAATTTATCAAAAAGCTCTGCCAACCCTCTAATGGGTGACAGCATTGGATAGTATGTGCATTACAGTGACTCTACCCTTTCTCTATAGCCTACTTGTATTGTATAACAAAATTAATGACTGTCTGTCCAATTCTATTATTTGATAAACGGGCTATGATTTGGCGCATCTTCTGATGTGTTCATTGTGTGCACTCATTGTCGGCTCATTTTAGGTCTACTTATTGTTATTAAACGTAAATCAAAATTAAAGTCTAATAGACTAAAGATTTTGTATTCAATATAAAACACTATTCAAACGAAAATATTTAGTTTTTGCGTCAATGAATAGCATCCGATTTTAATATTCATTATCATCAGGATATTTCTCTAATCAAATATAACCCCTGATCCTTTATCAAATAAATGTTAATTTTTTATTTTTGTTTAACAAGCGAACTTCTGTAAAGAATTGAAAAGCTATTTCGAGGGAATTGCGCCCGGGCTAATCATCGACAAGAAATTAGTGATGAATTATTTATTTTGTTCGATGTTTGAGAGACCTATCAGTTTATGTGTCAGTAATTTATGTGCTGAACATAGAAATCAGAAACAGATATCTGCAAAATATAATGAATTTATTGATAGAACACATAAAAGAGAAGATAACACCAAAAATATCGCAATTTTTATCAGAATAGTTATGGAATGAATGCAAAAAATAATTATTTTCAAAGCGAATGATCTTTTCGTGTAGTCATTCAATATATGCCATCAAAAGAACATTTGTATAGTTATTAGAGTGAAAATTGTCGGCTTTTGTTGTAAAACATTGAAGTTTCACCCTACTCATATATCTGATCGAATCCAGGAAATTAAGCCTCAAATTGTATTAAGTTTTTGAGTGACTACAAGTCAATCGATTGGGAGAACCGGTGGATTGGGTGCACTTGTTTTGCACACATGAAATGTTTTCAATCAAAAATTTCTTTCACAACGAATATATCAAATACATTGAAATTAATGCATTATATATAAAATGTATTAAAATGTACTTCATATACAACATATACAGTCTAACTTCCCAGTTGTGTATCTCTGTTGTGTTTAACTTCATTTGGGGGAACACCAAAGTACTAATGTTTTTAAAATCTCCCTTGTCAGATTTTCTCTGTTGTTAGATATTAAAGCCTAAGAAAACTTACCTTTGTTGTAATGTCTTTATTAAGACATTAAAATAATACATATTAAAAATTGAAAACCAGATTAAATGATAATTGCTCAGAAAAACTATAAATATAGTGAAAATATTAATCAAGCACATAATTAAACCTGTAGATTTGGATCGTATAAGAATTTGTGATTATTCCACGTTCTCCCTGTTGTGTTAGGTAATTTTAAGTGAACACTTAACTACACAACTGGAAGTTGGACTGTATATGTTGTATAACTGATATGAGAGAAATTGATGCTTTGAGGGGAAAAATTCTTGCATTATATTACGAAATAAGTTTTATTTTGGTGTCGATAAGAAACTACTTGAGTCGAGTAGTACTGAATTTTTTTCATAAACTTAACTCAAACGCCGTTCAAAAGAGTTTTTGCTTTTCATATGTTTCTCTGAATTAATTTGAAAATACTTCAAATCTAATGATGTTTTCATTTTTGTCATGAAATTGAATTCAATTCTTTGGCCTTATTTTTTGTATTTGATTTATTCTTAGCACAAAAATATGTGTATTTTCTATATATTAGTGGATTTTTGGTATAATTCTATGTTTCCTCTGATGTGAAGAACCGAATGGAAATATATAGCGTTAAAGTCATCGGAATCATTGATCGGCCGAATGTGTCATTGATTGAATCCGAGTGAATGCAATTCAAATACAAATAATCGATTAGTAAAAGCCTTTTCTCCAACTGTTAGGCTGTAATGCATTTTTTCACTTATTTTTTGCCCCACATTTTGACATTCATTCACATTTGAAAGAAAATGCATTTCATTTAAGCATCAAATATGAAGATTGCATTCACTTTTGCCATACATTCACCGAGTCTTGTCTAAAAAGGCGAAGAAAAGGCCAACCAATTCAATACTGCATTCTTTGAGAGTAACAGTAATAACATTTTAATCTATGAATTCTCTCAAATATAACAAGAATTTCATTCATTCATATCATTCAAAATCTTCTGCAATAAATATTTTAAATTTTAATCTTTGAAATCGAATAAATGAAAGTATAATTTGTTTTAAATAGAAAATACTTTATTCTTATTTTCAATTCAAATATTGCTCTAGTATGTCTTTAGAAGTAAACTTCAATCATAAGATAACTTATTTTATAATTCAAATTCTATAGCATTTAATGTAATATTTGTATCATACAGTCAAACCTAGATGTATCCCTCACTTGGATCTGAGATATTAAAGGATTATGACCAGGGAGAGACTATAGCAAGGTTTTTAGACATACAGATTTAACATTCAAATGTTCACAAATAATTAATACTGAATATCAATAAAAATATATAGAGATGTAACATCCCAATATCTAAATATTTAATTAATTAAATTTATATGTCATATTAACTAGTTATATACAAAACTGGAAATTTCTTTGAAATTCATCTATTACATAGGATAAGGCATAGGAGAATCATCTATTACATAGTAAGTGACAAGGAATTATAACCAAGGAACTAATATAAAGATTCGATTGTATTACTATTGAGTATCTTTAAGAATGTGAAAACTGTTACGAATTTCGACTTAAACACTGCATTCGTTTGAAATAATATTAAAATTCACTTAAAGCTCCTTAAGATTCCTTTTAGAGAGTAAGGGGAGAGGGAGAGGGAGAGAGAGAGAGAGAGAGAGAGAGAGAGAGAGAGAGAGAGAGAGAGCTATGATTCGCAGTATCTTATTTCTTGATATGGTTTGAGCCAATGTTCGGTTATTTTCCAAACAGTGGACTAAAAATTACTATATTTATAAGGACTTTGATGTGTCCACTCTATGCAATCACCACATAGTCTACTAAAGAATTTACTGATAGTAAAGCCAGTCTTGTGGTCTTTAATTTGATTTATTGTCGTCACATCCAATGCCTCAAATCTATAAGTTTAGAGTTACTCTCTATTGCTGTGTATTTCTTTCTTCGCTTAATTCTCAGCTCTTTTGCACCGGATTTTTCTTCTTCTTTGATCATCCATTCAAATGAGGTCTGAATCATAGAAGACCAGCACAGATACAGAGAGTCCAATACAAACTCATTTTGACATTAGAGAAAAGATGAGTTTATCTTCTATTTGATGGACGCATTGATCATAGACTTTATATTCACTTAAGTGATAAAAAGAATATATTCCATGCATACTATTGTCAAATATTACTGATTATCAGCTTGCTCATATAATCAGGCACCCACAAACTAATCCTTATACCAATCCATTTGAATATATCATGAGTATTTTCAAAATAAATGAAGCTTTATAAATATTTCAATAGAATAACTTAACAGCTTGCTTATTTATTTGGTCTTTGCCTCTGAATATGAATGCAAAATCCAAATAAGCGTTGAAATGGTATTAAATAGACTTATGTGGAGCCAAACCTACACAGAAATCGATTCGAGTTAACACAAACATTTGCAAATCAGAAATATCTTTAAGTAAACAAAATTATTCCGAAACTTAACTGAAAATCTCGGAATTCAATACATTTTGTATTTGAAATGACATTTCGAAGAAATATTCGACTCAAACGTCTTGTAATCAACTGATGAGATATTCATCTCTAAGCAAATGTTTATTCAAATTATGAAATTCATATCAAATTTGATGATATGTTAAATGAATGTAAACTCATATCAACTGTTTATTTGATTCTTCGTTTCGATATTTCAACGAAAAACCGAATAAAGAAATGCAAACAAAATTAATCTCAACTTTCAATTAGTTTTAAAATAATTTTTACTAAAAATCTTTTCAAATATTGATAAAAATGAATTTCGAGCAAATGTTTGAACTGAAATCACAAAAATTATAGTTCAATGAAAACGCGGAACACAAACATATGAGTGAAAGATTTGACCGAAACCTAAAGAATATGAGATTCTTTGAACTAAAAAAATAAAAATAGAAAACATTTGGAAATTATATGGTTTTATTGAGGAAATACTTGCAGTCATTGCATTGCCAGTGATGTTGAACTCAACTCTGATTATAGAGTGAAAGTCCAGACACTGATCGGCAAATAGTTAGAGCGAGTCCTCAGCCCTTTGATGTAAGGCCTTCATTATTGTCGTTAACTTGCATTTAACTATTATTCTAATTGAGATTTTACTTATCTTCTTATTGTTGTTCAGACTGAGAGAAGTCTAACTTATTTTGGTCGACAGCACACAAAAAGATAGAGTCATTCATTCATTTAATTCTGTAGTCTTCTAATGGGATTGACTCTTATTTTTGATGAATGCAAATCTCGAATATCTCTGCCCTTATCTCCTATTCGGCTTCACTTATCAAATGAATGTAACATTTATTTCAGAATACATTACATTTGAATTTATTTTTGGTCTAAAAATCAATTAAATCATAAGTAAAAGCAAATATCGAATAAAAGTTTAATTAAAAGTAATTTCTACACAAAAATTGTGAAATAAATGTAATTAAAATAATTAAATATATGACTTAAAGCAGAATATGAGCGAAAAAACAAAGAATTTAATTATATGTTCGCTCTATTATCAACTGATGGCTTCACCAATACATACAACTGGAGGCAAATTTTAGATGAAATGATCACAAAAAGTCTGGATATTGTCTTTAATAATATTTATCCATTTTTTCAGTTGATTAAAGACTTGCTTGCTTGATTGATGAACAATTCCATATCTACCTAATTCTGATTCTTTGATTATCTAGATCATTCTTGAGCATAAAACATGTATACTTTTTAATTTTGATAGAATTTAATTTGTTGCAAATTAAAGAATTTAATTCATTTAAGTATATTTGGAAAAGTGATGTTAGAAATGGTCGAATGTGGAGTGAATGTGTGTTGAGTGCAAAGAGAACATATAGTCCAACAATGAGAATGGAGTGCATTTGGCACAAACCCTAACCTTTAAGTTAATTGAATTTGTAGTACCCCTCAAAGTCCCTCAAAACCCAATTCCAGTGAAATACTACGGAATTTCGGACCTTTTCTTTAATAAAATAAATTCTATATATTCCTCAAAGAAAGTCGTTTAGAGGACTCCAACACTTAGACATTGAATGCAATTTTCATTAATACTTAATGGAAGGGCTGATGACCCGAACTCATGGTTCGACTGATGACCGCTTATTGTATTTGTATTACAAATTGTCTTCCATCAGAAATTAGCAAACATTTCATGCGCTCTGCTTTCACTTTGATTTTAAAATGGTTAAAATTTTATCAACAACCAGATTAAAACAAAACCTAGATAATATTCAAGCATTTATTATGATTAATAACAAAAATTGGTTGTGTTTTGGCGATCTTACCATATTTACAACTTAAATACCAGTCTTGAATTTTTGTCGATAAAGCAGACATAATGGACCATTATAAGTTTATGAAGCTGATTATTTATTGAATTATAGCCTTTACTTTGGGCAAACATCACGAATAAAAAGGAATGCAGTCTAACATAAGTTAATTTTTGCTATAATTGACTGAAGAAGAAGTGGTCCATATTATGACAATTTTGGTGGAGTTTAGAGATGTGTTATTAGAAAGTAGTGGTGAAATGCATTCACTTCTATTGCATTTAGTGTTTTATATATTAGATAATCGAATAAATATTTCTCACTTTTGCCACAAATTGCTTCACACCGTTATGTGTGACTCATATACTATAGTTATGCCAACATTTATGTTGAAATGTTTGAGTTATATAACATTCTATTCGTACACTTCGAGGAAGGAAAAGACATGAAGTGATGCCATTGGAGCCGATCATCATTACCATCGCTATCATCATTATTTTGATGCATGTGTTGAATGTGTTCTTCACAGCAAACATCACTTCTCACTTGAATAGTCAGTCACTCAGACCACAACTTAAGATCAAAACAATTTTCAAAAGAATGGGCGGGTTTTGTGTCTCCTCTCAAAATCAAATTCAATATAATTTCGTAGAATTTCATCTTCTTCTTCAAGAGTCTGTTTTCGACACTCAAACCAAAAATATCTTCCGTTTTGTCAATACATTGAAATATATTTTAAATACTCGAATGCTTTCTTCCATTCCATTCAAATACTAATAAATAGATTCTTTGCAAAATCATTTCAAATCATTCGATAATCTTTAATTTTTTAATTCATTTTGCGATACTTTAAGAATTATTTGGAGAAACTTTTATCCATTTTCATCAGAATTTAATTAATATTAAACTTAAAAGTTTGGATCAAAACAGAAAAGTTTAATTGAAGGCAAACCAAACAGTGGTTGGCATTCATGGCATCTGTTTAAACAAAATTACTTCTCATTTATTTGCTTTTCATTAAGCGATGAGTTTAATGGCTTCAAGTCTTCCAAAATGAATGCAATCTTCATAAGTCTCTGTAGTTTAAGATTGAGCCAAATTGATTTCATTTGAAGTTTATCATATCTCATCTTAGATTATCAAAATTCTTATTAACTCACTTCACCAAGTTTAACAGAGATGGCAAAATATCAGAGTCAATGTAGCCTAACGAGCTTTTCACTAAAATACTAAGGAGGTATAAGATAGAGTAAAATGGCGGTTATTCGACCTTTAATTTCGAGATGAGATCGAGTCTGTTAATGGAGGTCTCCTTACTCGTACCTATGAAGAATTTTGCCACATTTCTAATCCTAGGAGTATTTTAAAATATTACCTTTAGCCACTGGTGTATAACTTTACAAGAATATTATTTAATCCGCCCTCTTATCAATTCGTTCGATATATTATGCGTTTACACGAAAAGAGAACATCGAAATCAAAGCAGACTTATGTGATGTGACGACAAAATTATGAAAAATTGTTTCATACAATTATTAAGTCTTCAACAAAAAAAAATTGATGGCAACAAAGTGTGACTCAACTCAACATTTTCCTCATTTATACGACTTTTTTTTGAATCAAAACATTGATTTTGTTTTTTAGAAATATTATATAAAAGAAGAACTAAACTATTGAGACATTGAATGTATGTCTCTGAGTGAGTGTGTGTGTGTGTGTGTGTGTGTT
>JAQGCS010002376.1:0-10346 GCA_034702105.1 Fuscozetes fuscipes
GAAAGTAAAGAGATAGATGTTGTGGCAAATGTCATGGTAAAATTTTTAATTAACATTCTAACTTTAAAATAGAAATTTATCATGTTATTTTGATTTCCAGGAAAGGGGTTTTGACTGTACCTTCAGTATGGCAACTTTCTATTTAATGCGAACAATACATTGTAGAATTTCTACAATGAGATTTTACTTGATTTCTCTCAAGCTATTACTGGGACAGTGAGACAGTGTTGCACAGAGTGGGCATTCATACAGAATGTAAATGAATAAGTGAATGACTGGATGACAATAAACTATTTATAAGTTATGACCTTTTCTTACATTACTTAACAGATTTGATTATCAAGCAAACCCTTGCGATTTTGCTGAACAATTTTCCCACAACTAAATCCATTAAACATAATATGAAATATAACACTAATAATTGATTCTAATAATAATAATTGTGTTTTCTAATCGAAATTTTCGATACTATTTTTAGTCTCATTTTATCACAACATTTATTCCCTTGGTTGTCTTAATTTGCAGAAGTAGTTGCAATGAATTCTTTTTTATTATTACAGCATTAAATAATTATATCAAATATTTCAATATCTAATGCACTCCTTTTTCATTGTCTATTAAGCGGTAGATTTACTGATTCTGACTGAAGCAAGAATAGGATTTGTGCAAGTAAGTGCAATGATCGAGAACTGTCTTTATAACAGAAGAACTAGATCATACTTGTGTTTACGCAGAACTGGAGTTTTAAACTGAGTTAAAATCTCTTCAATACATTACTTGCTAACTTAATCAGCTCTGACTAATGACTAACTAATTTGATAAGAAAATACTTTTATTTTCATGAATTGTGGTTCGAGTAAACGAAAAGCCCATTTAAAGAGTGGAATACTTATGAACAGCCATGTCACTTAAGTCACTATCAAAAGTGATCATTTGATAGACATTTTTGAAATAAATGTTCGAATAATTATGGTTTTTGTCATAAGTTATGATCAATCAATGATTTGTAATAATTTTATTTCAATATTTTTGTACTTTTATCAACATTTCGATCAAAAAGCTAATGGAAAATGACTTTTAAGCGATAGTCTATCGATTGGGAGATTATGTAAACATTGGTGAAGTGCCCTAGCACAGTATAAACTATTATCTTTAATGATAGCCTGGAATCAGTTGCAATGCTTCAGCTCAAAGCCGTTGAGGTGAT
Organism: Fuscozetes fuscipes; assembly: GCA_034702105.1. NCBI lineage: Eukaryota > Metazoa > Arthropoda > Arachnida > Sarcoptiformes > Ceratozetidae > Fuscozetes > Fuscozetes fuscipes. The sequence continues at coordinate 1,208 of JAQGCS010002376.1, forward strand.
AATCAAGGAATGATTGTATTTGTTTTTCTATATAAATAACAATTGATGACATCTTTCTTTGGGGGCGTTTTATTCAATGTTGGGAAAGAAGCCAAGGTTGTTCTCACTTGAAATAATGGTGTGCTTACTTAGTTAGAACTTTCACTACGAGCGCACATCTCATTCATGCTGTGATGTCAGATGTGATGCAAAACGTGTTGTTTCGTTAAAAAAAAGTCAAAAGAAAATCAATAGTCAGTCAAATGGACTCTTTTTGTGGATCTGAATACTGGGTTTGTAATCAAATTTATGGAATAATTATCTCTTTTAAAGTTTAATAGTTCATTAGCCAAGTCATTATTGGAGTCTTATTTGAATATTTATGAGTTTCTGGTTCGACATCTAATCAGCTAGCTCATTAAATTCATAATTGACCACACTCGAATTCTTTAAACTGAAGTTTTATTCTACAAACGAGTTATTCAGTGGGTTTCGATCCGTTAATTAATGAAAAATATATTCAACTCATTATTGAAACAACTTTTCGATGAATAAAATTATTATAATTGTTATTCGCGCAAATAAAGGATCATATTTTAGTAGGAAATTTGACCTCAACACTCAAATTGCCTGATTACTCATTTTTGCTGATTAGTCAAGTGAAAAACTATCAATGCTTATTTGTTAATCAAACAAGTACTTGAATTTTCGAACTTGGAGAAATTTGTGCATGACAAATTATATTGACATTTACTTTTGAAATTAATTGAAAAGTTTAGAACTCTTTCGATTATTTTGTTTTTAGGGTTTCGACTCATTTGTATTCAATATAAAAGACGATTATTTAGTTATTAAGGAAATGATTTGCGAATCATTATATTCTCATTCAACAAATCTTTTGAAAAATGAAACAAAATTTGAATTTTTATTTGAAATTAGGATTTAGACAAGTCGTGGAACACTGAGAACCCGGACTTTACACAATGCTTTCAGGAAACAGCACTGGTATATGCACCCTGTGCTTTCTTCTGGTTCTTGGCCACCATCGAAGTTTACACAAGTGGTGGCTCAAAGCGGTCACCGCTTCCTTGGACCTGTCTTAATATTACAAAAGCTGTAATTTCAAAATAAATTGAGCGCAAAACCCAGTCTCTGAGCCATTCCTTTCCTGCAGATCCTATCACTTTTACTGGCGATATTCAGTGGTGTCGAACTGGCATATGGTGTCCAAAATGTGTCGGCAGTATTTCCCGTCACATATTACACTCCAACCATAAAATTTATTACTTTTGTGAGCATTAATTTGCAAATACTGGACATTATGACCAAGCAAATACTCAAATTTCTTACTCTATTTCGATCAGATTTTTTCGACATCTTTGATATTATATGAGAGGAGGAAAGGGGTCCACACTTCGGCCGCTCTTTTCTTTCTATGGCTTTTATTATCGTTGACTTCAATTATAAACTATCGGACATTACTTTCGATAGTATTTTCAAATGTAATTAAAGTCATTTTTGATAATTTTTAATTTAAATTTGATTCAATCAATTATTTTAGGGCCAAATGGAAAGTAGAGTATCGGACATCATATTTGCCACACGAATGGCTTCTTCGCCGATAATAATTCTTCAGTTGATTCTCTCGTGTTTTGCTGATAAAGTCATAGTTAAGGTCAACACAGAAAAGGTATTCCCAAACACTTATAATTTAAGAGTTACTTGAATTTGGATTATAGGAGGAATGTCCTATCAATAGAGCTTCATTTCTTTCAATATTGACCTTCTGGTGGGTCAACCCTCTGGTCAATTTGGGTTATAAGAAACCATTGACTCTAAACGATATGTGGGCACCGCTTCAAACATTCCTCACAGAATATAATCTAAAATGTTTCAACAAGAACTACTACAAGTTTCGTTCAAAAACGAAGGTCGTTCCTATCAGTGGATCTGATTATAACATAATTAAACAAGAAGAGGTGCTCACCAGAAGATCTGGTATTCTTCTGCCTCTATTGAAGACGTATTGGGCGTACGCTCTCATGTTGTTTACATTCCGATTGTCCACAAGTCTAATGACATTCATCAGTCCGACTGTCTTGGATTGGCTCATCTCTTTCGTGTCGAACCCTAATGAACCTCTTTGGCGGGGATTAGTTTACTCATTCATACTTTTCTTTTCATCAATGGTTCAATCATTAGTGAGCAGTCAGAATATGTATTATGGTAATATGATTCGCTTGAAAATGAGAGCTTGCATAACAAACACTATCTATAAGAAGGTATGTCATTGACCATGCTTAAAACAAGTATTGATCTAGTAATTTAAGAGTTTAATGATGTCAAACGATGGCCGCAAGAGTTTCACGATCGGAGAAATTGTGAACCTGATGACAATGGATACTCACCGTATCGTTGAGTTTGTGCCAATGGTCAACTCGATGTGGTCGGCACCACTTCAAATTGTAATCGCTATTTATCTTCTTTGGCAACAGTTAGGAATCGCAACTCTGTCTGGAGTTGTAGTTATGATAATTTTGATGCCAATCAATGGTTTCGTTGCGGCGCGACTTCGCTTACTTCAGGTGTCGCTCATGAAGTTGAAGGACAAACGAATCAAACTTATGAATGAAATTCTGAGTGGAATTCGTGTCTGGAAAATGTATGCCTGGGAACAGTCTTTCAATGAGAAAGTAATGCAACTGAGAAATAGCGAGATAAGCAAGCTCATTTCCAGGGCCTTCTATCAAGGATTCATAGTGTTTTCATTTAGCTCAGCACAAGTTCTGGTCAGTCCTTTTAAGTGATAATTTCGTTCAGCAATGGATTAATCGTTTGCTTTGAATTAAGGTCTCAGTCGTCAGTTTCGCCGTTTTTGTACTCATCGACAAAAATAATATTTTGGACGCAAACATTGCTTTCGTTTCATTATCTCTGTTCGGAATATTAGGCGGACCCCTGACTATGGTTCCGAATCTGATCACAAATTTCGTTATGGTATTCTATTTTCATTCTTTTTAATTTATTGAATTTAATTTTAATCCAACTTTTATTCAGTTTTCGGTATCACTTAAAAGAGTAAACAAATATCTGAATAGCGATGAACTCGAATTTGATGCCATTGAACACAACCCTAATAATGAACATCCGATTGTTATCGAGGACGCATCATTTGCCTGGTCAAAACAAGATGCCATCCCTATTCTTAGCAATGTTTCACTGAAAATCAAAAAGAATAAATTGATTGCAGTGGTGGGACAGGTAGGAAGTGGAAAGTCATCCCTTTTGTCTGCAATTTTAGGCGATATGATCAAAGCCGATGGTCTGATTAATGTGAGCGGTAGTGTTGCATATGTGCCACAACAGGCCTGGATCTTGAATTCCACGCTCAAAGATAATGTCTTATTCATGAAACCAATGGATAGAAAGAAATTTGACAAAATATTGGATTTCTGTGCCCTTCGACCTGATCTTGAAATGCTTCCGGGTGGTGAAAATACGGAGATAGGTGAGAAAGGTATCAATTTGTCTGGCGGTCAGAAACAAAGAGTGTCAATGGCCAGAGCCTGTTATGCAGAGGCAGATATCTATTTATTGGACGACCCTATCTCAGCACTGGACGCACACGTTGGCAAACATGTGTTCGACAAAGTGATTGGTCCAAATGGTTTGCTTCAAAACAAAACTCGAATTCTTGTGACGCATAGAATATCTGTTTTACCGAATGTCGACGAAATTGTAGTCATGAAAGACGGCGCCGTCTCTGAGTACGGAACATATCGCGAACTACTCGATAGAAGAGGAAATTTCGCTGATTTTCTCGTCCAATATCTCGAAAACTCTAACGATGTTCTCGAAGAAGAAGATATGGAAGTCTTCGGAGAGATTATATCTAAGATTAAACCAGAGTTAGAACGAACTATTTCATTTAATAAAAGCACTTCAAGCAATGAGGGCCAACAGTCTCTACGAAAAAGGACTCTCTCCGCTCTTTCAAAGACAAGTTTGACTGAAAGTCTAAAGAAGTCCTCTAAAGACAAAGAGAAACCAAAAGACAAAGGAAAGGGACGTCGAGGGGGACGACTCATCGAAGAAGAGAATGCAGAGACCGGTTCCGTCAAAATGAGTGTTTATATCGATTATCTGAAGAAAGTGGGCGTTTGGAGTCTCATCGCTGTACTCGCCTCTGATGTCTGCTTAAGTGCTTTAAGCTTTGGATCAAGTTTATGGCTGTCCGCTTGGAGTGACGACTCTCTTGACCCCATAACGAGGCTAGATGAATCTCTAAGAAATCTAAGACTTGGCATTTATGGAGCCTTAGGAGGCGGACAGACTATTTTCACATTGATAGCAACCATTTCTATAACCCTGGCCTGTCTTAATGGCGCTAAAATATTACACAACGAAATGTTGATCCATATGATGAGAGCCCCCACTTCGCACTTCGACACAACACCGATGGGACGTATACTCAACAGATTTTCCAAAGACATCGATACGGCCGATACTGTTCTCGGAATGAGTATTCGTATGGTTATGATGAGGTTCTTCAATGCCGTCGTCTCCTTTTCTATTATCGGTTATGAAACCCCTTATGTTCTGATAGCAGTCATCCCATTAGGAGTTATCTATTATTTTATTCAACGCTATTATATCAGTACTTCTCGACAGTTGAGAAGAATTCAGTCGAACGCCAGGTCTCCAGTAATCGGACACTTTTCTGAAACACTGTCCGGCACTTCAAATATCAGAGGGTATGGAATGAATAAACAGTTCACCGATGAGTTTAACTATCGCATCGATATTCATCATAACACGACATTCGAGTCAACGGTTGCCAACCGATGGCTCTCCACTCGATTAGAATTTCTGGGATATACTATAGTTTTAGTGGACGCACTCTTTATCGTATTGATGAGAGGTTCGGTGAGTCCAGGAACAGCTGGACTTACTCTGAGTTACGCAATGAAAATAACGGGAATTCTAAACATGCTGGTACAGGCCAGCACTACTCTTGAGACTGACATCGTGTCAGTCGAGAGATGTGTCGAATACACACAAACGCCGACCGAAGTATAACTTTTGTTGATTTATTTAAATTCATTTAATTTATATTTTTGTTAAACAATAGGCCGAGTGGTTCATAGAAGAGACCAAACCGAGTGAAGAATGGCCTCAAAATGGTTTAATAAAATTTGATAACTACAGCACCAGATATAGAGAAGGACTCGACTTAGTTCTCAAACAAATAGATTTCAAAATAGATTCGGGTCAAAGAGTAGGTGTTGTGGGCCGCACAGGAGCTGGCAAATCTTCCTTAACTTTGGCTCTGTTCCGACTAATTGAACCCTCGAGTGGAACCATTTTAATAGATTCAGTCGACATATCAAAGATAGGACTCTATGAGCTCAGATCAAAGTTAACAATTATTCCTCAGGACCCCGTCCTCTTCACAGGCAACTTAAGAGTCAATTTGGACCCTTTTGAGAGATATACTGACGATCAAATTTGGACAGCATTAGAATTAGCACATCTTAAGAGTTTTGTGGCATCTCTTCCTCAGCAACTTAATCACGATATTTCAGAGGGAGGTGGCAATTTAAGTGTCGGCCAAAAGCAGCTAGTTTGTTTGGCGAGGGCTTTACTTAGAAGGTCGCGTATCCTTGTGTTGGATGAGGCGACCGCTGCCGTTGACGTCGAAACCGATGACTTAATTCAAGAGACAATTCGCAAAGAATTCAAAGACTGTACTATCGTTACAATCGCTCATCGATTGAACACAATTTTAGACTACGATATGATTTTGGTTATGGATAACGGAGTGATTCGAGAATATGATACGCCCAAGGCGCTTCTCGAAAATCCCGACTCAATGTTCTATACGATGGCAAAAGATGCGGGCCTTTTATAATTAGTATTAGTTATTAAATTATTGTCATATATTTATTCCAATTGTCTGTATATAAAAAAAAATGTTGACTTAAATAGAGAAAAATGCAATCAATTTGTCCTCAAATTCAGGGAATTATTATTCGATAAACTATTTTAACTTAATCTAAATATTTGTGATTAATATATGAAAAACACTTTTAATTATTAATTATACAAATAAAATTACTCAAACAAATGTTTTTCTTGATTGTATAGTAGTAAACAAGGTCTCTTTGTGAGAAATCAAGTTTATTAGTTTTTAATCAGTGTAAGTCTAAGAATTTGAACTGAAATAAGTGGCAATGATCTGATTGTAGGCACTACTCATTGCCAGTTCAGAGTAAATACCTGTTACCAGAGCAATTCAAAATTGACTGTTGAATATTTTGAATACCATGTGATACCTGAGCGATGAATACTTAAAAATATTATCACAATCTGCGAAATAATCTTTAATTGACTTATATTTCATAACTGAGTGCTTCAATTATTTTTGAAGACTTGATCCCAGTTTATGAACAATTAATTAATTCACACAAAAGATTGCAATAGTGATCGTTGATTATCCTGGCAACTATCATTGATATACCTTTGACACTTATCAGTTACTTTGAAGCAAAGCACAAAGGTGAGACATTATATCAATTTTCATATCCAGGACTTAAATTTTAAGTCATATATCCTTCCGAAAGCTGTTTCTCATTAACGACCAAAAGTCAAAAATAATACTATAATTAAAAGCTATCGATTGGAGACATAAAAGTTCAAAACTATTCAATACTAACAGAAAATACTCGAAATTCTTAAAACCTGTTTTTCAATTCGAATAATGGAAGGATTGTTGAGATTAGAGTCAATTAATTGATAGCAAAGTCTTTGAAAACAATTTCAAAAAACAATTGAATTCTTAAAGCGGACACAAATTACAAAAACTTTACGATTCTTTTGAGAATTGAATAATAAAATTATTTAATAAAAACGATTCGATGCAATAAACTTAAGATAAAGTTATGTAAAGGTTTTGCTTATCTTTGAAATAATATTTTTCGCAATTTTTATTCTAAAAATGAGTGTGAAATGCATTCGTAAGTTACGAATCATAACCAAAAATGTTCGTATTTATGAAATCAAATAATGAAATGAATTGCAAACTAGACATTAATACAGCAAAATATAATAAATTAACAAAATGCCGGGTTATCAATACCCTGACGACTACCACTGGGACCCGCCAGTGATTCCTCGCTAGATGAGTTTGTACCAGAATTTGTTCGACTATTGCTTTGACTTACTGTGAATAGCGTGGGATTTGTTATGAGGACTCGACTACTCATTTCAGGACTGGACTGACTGCTCGAATTAGGACTATTTCCACTCCTATAAGCTGGCGGAGGAATTCCTATCTCATTTCGAATAAGTGTTAGTGTCTCGTCATAGGTAGGTGGCTTTTCAAAAGGTGGTAAAGTGCCATCGGCGAGTGGTCCACCATCATAGTTGCCCACATGAGGGAACAGGGTGAAAATATCAGGAATTGTAGTGTTGTCGAGTGGAATGGCTTGTCTTCTGGGCGCGCAATAAGACTTCCTTAATATGCAAACGAGAAATATGATGAGGATAAGGGCCAAACAACAAGAGGCGAATATCATTGTGATCTTGTATATTTGCATCGCTGAACCTGAATCTTTATAGTGAACAATGACAATTCAAATTTCTAATAAACCGTATTGAATTTTACCATATTTTGGATTATCCTCACACTTTGTAGTGCCCTTGTACATATTATGATTGCATCGACAAATATTTGATGGGCCCCAAGGTGTTTCAGGTGGACGACAAACCAAACTGAAAGCTTTCTCACATTTGATAGAACTATTGCGGATAGAATTTGAGATGGGGCCACATTCCTGTCCAAAGTAACCTTTTAAAGAATTGTATAAGCTTGTTGTCAGTGGAATTGTATATTATTTTCAATTCATCAAGTAGAAAGTTAAATACTAAAGTTTTTGTATACCTCCACAATCATCTCCAGTGTAGACACAGAATCTAAAACCTATTGTATAAATACAACACTTTCCACCACTACTACAGTCGACATCATCCTTACATGATGGAAGTTCGTCCTCTCTTGTTTTGTATTTGGTATTATTTAATAGAGCTTTATTCCTAAAATGTTCATGCTGATGCGATGAATTAGAGTCAATATTTTCATACTTAGAGTCATTTTGAATTAAAACTTGGAAACTCTGGTTATCACAAAATGATAAACAAACAAAATAACTAAATAAAATGAAATTCACAAAATTTAACACCGATTTGAAATACTGAGACATTTTTAATTCACTAATACTTGAGTGGAATTTTCAAAATTCAATGTTAAGTGCAATGAATATAAGGTTTGCATTCGTTATAATTGTTAGACATTTACATACGATATAAGAGGTTTTAATCAATCCTTTTGACTATTTTTCTACACATTTATCGACAAAAGTGATCAGTGTTATGACAATTCAGATAAAAACTATGGCAAACATACGTCTATTTAAACATATTTACCCAATATATACATATAGATTGCGTTCATTAGATATGTCTCTCATGGCTTTCATCTAATTTCATGTAATTTACATTTTGTTTTGTCAAAGAGTCTGCTAATTGTTTGAGACTTTTTTGAGCTCAATTGTTGTAGAATATTCTAAGGTTGCAAGTTTAAAAATTCGTTTCTTAACTTCGATACTTGCACTTTTATGAATGCTTTGGAAAACATTTTAAAATAACGATAAGTAAAACTAAAAGTATTTTTTTAGGAAAACTGATAAATAAGTAAACAACAAGTGATAAAATGTTCGAAACAACAAAAGACAAATGTTTAATGGAATCAGTTGCATGTTTGAAGCATGAGTATGAGTATGAGTATGACCAATTTTATAAACCTATTATTCATTAGATTATTATCTGAGGCGAAAACAAAATTATCTAAACGACTCATTTAATGAAAAATTTCAAAACACTCTATTTCTAGTTCCTATTTAATACATATGAGAAACTCATTCCAAAGTTCTCTCAATAGATAAGTCAATCAACTCTTTCATCTCTAACTGTTTAAAGCAATCATATTAAGAACAATAAAAAAATGTCGATAAGTAATATGACTTGTTCAAAATATTCTTTATGGTCAAAGTCCCTTTTGCGATCATCATACATGGAACTTTTATTAAGATTGATCACATGG
>JAQGCS010002377.1:0-10345 GCA_034702105.1 Fuscozetes fuscipes
AATTTTGAAAAACCCCTACCTACCCCCCTAGAGTCAAAAAGCTTGGCCATCCCTGGATTATTAGATTTTATTAGAGCTCACAATTTTCAAGACATGAGTTCAAAAAGAAATATTCTAATGTCATATGAAATGCAGTTAAGCCAAGACTTCAGTGCATATGTTGTGAACCAATATTTTGTTGAATATAAGCCAAAGTTCTATAATTCTCTATTCATTTAATTTCTCTGAAATAATCCCAAATTGTAAGAAACGAATCGAAACTTTTTCTGACAGAACATAAAAATTTCGAACCAAACAAATGCCTGAAAGATAATGAAAAGTGAATAATAAGTTATATAACAATAGAGTTATTTTGTGAAAACTTATATTTTGTAGAAAACGAAACTGTTTTTCAAAATTATTCAAAAGAATTACTGTTCGGTCTTAGAGTGAGAGCAGAGTATTGTGTAATGCATTCAATGATTAGAAGAAAATATCGGATATTCTTTGCAAACAACAAACGTATTGATTGTATATTAGAGTAAATAAAAGTGTCGATAAGGTCTATAAACCCATGAGTCGGGTCGAGTCGGGTGCCAATGAACGCTCCGACACAATCATTCATAAAAATAACTGAATAGTGAAAGAATGGCTAAAATCGAAAGTACGTTGAATGGAGTTGAGTCCAGTCAGGGCTGAATACAGCTGTCTCGCAGGTGTGGGCTCTGAAACAGACGTTATTCTGTAATCATACATATGTGTTGAGTGAACCGACCTATCGATACATCTGCAAAGTTTAAGTTTGTTTCGACCGCTCGTCACAAATTCAGACACAACACACTACAAGTCGGTGCCTATGAGGAGGTTCTTTGCACCCAATACGCAACTGAGCCAAACATTTCGCTTTAGGGCCAAACAATTATTTGACATTTACTCGAAGCGATGCTCACTCTCTCATTGACTCAAATTATTTTCTAATTCCAGTCCACTCTTAAGCAAATGTTTATCCTTTATATCACAGTTTAGATGATCTTCTCATCTGTTTCGGTGGTGTTTCGTGTCTTTTCTTTAAATTAAACATTGATACTAAAGAGTGGTTCACTTAAGTAGACAATAATAACTAGTGAACAGTCAAACAGTTCGGATGAAAAGCAGATCCCATTCACATCTGACTGTTGTCTGACATCTTTTAATGTATTATAAATTATTCTGCATTTCATAAGTGTTTCGTATTATTCTGTTTTTTGCATTCATGTGCTTCTCATAAAACATTAAATCTTTTATAAAAATAATATTAAATTTAGGGCATTATCTCAAGACTTGAAACAGTGTACTAAAAACAAAATAGAGAATGGTCCTTTCATTGCCTCTTTTGAAGACTAATAAATTCAACTTTAATTTTGCTCATAATCGAGACTCGCCTCAAAACAATGGATACAATCAACAAAAAGGTACTCTTTTTCTTATCATTTATTTATTCTATATTTGTGAAAACACTACTTAAATTATATGGCGAATGAAATGTGCGAGACGTATATGCTTGCTTATCTGTATAAAACCTATCAGTGTTTGTATTGATGGCAATTGTGTGCAAAATTAAAAGACTTTGCCGGAAGACAGTCTTCATCTGATATCTCATTGAATGATGTAAAACAAGATATCATATGTGAGACGCGATTCGAAAGAATGTGTTTTTATAATATGACAATATGTGAGTTACTGGGCTTCAACTTAGACTGTTAGGCACTGGTACTGGCACTGGTACTCACGGTTGTGAGACTGTCTGTGCTTATTCTCAATCGAAAATCGATTAAAGCAACGAATGAGTTGCGTGTGAAGAGAGAGAACGAGATGAGGGCACCAGCGCTTCAAACACATGAAACAGATGCCTACCAGAACTCAGACAGTGAAGACGCGCAGCACGTGTTACATAACTATTGCCCAGTATTTACTAAACTGATTTAAGAAAATAAAATTTGAAGTAAAAAATAAAAATAAAACATATTCTGTGTTTGTGTGCAAACTCTGAAGACTTCTATTTCTCCATTTGCTAGAAATCAGCGAAAGTTCATTCGATTCGAAACCAATTATTTTTGAATTTGTTATCTCAACAAAAGTGAGTAAAACTTGAGTTTCGGAACTCCAAACTCGAATTCATTTGTATTTAGAGTTTTGTGTGCCAGCATACTTTAACTAAATTAGAGAAAAGCTGTGTTTAATTGTAAAATTGACGGCAAGTTTGAAATTTCAGTAAAATCAGGTGTGTTTGGCATATGCTGTGACCAAAAGGTACAAAAGATGGTTAAATAGCGTTCAATAGTTAAGCTCATAATACGGCGAATGACAGCAAATGAATGGGAGTCGAGCTGTCAAATGCAGTTCGTTTAGAATTGGGCTCAACATTAGCATTGCTTTTACCCCTCATAATCACGTTTGGCTTTCTTGCAATGACAGCCTTTCCACTATACCAGTGCCTCTTAAATGCCCGAACTCTACACATCCCTATTAGTGGTTCGACGGCTGCAGTTGACAAAAACCAATGACTGCCTATTGTTCTCTCGACACGAAAATATGAAATCTGTTTTCAACACTCCAAATACCGATGCCTTAAACCATTTTAAAAACGAGCTCAGGATAACTTGTGACGCGTTTTTAATATGATTGCTCGCAGCCATTCTCTTTTCTAACCCATCCTTACTTTTGAATATCTCTCTGTTGACTATACACAATTATAAATATCATTTTTACCACCACAAGTACATTTTCACTACTCACTAGATTTTAATGTGTATGTTCATTAAACATGAACATAGTCCTAAAATAGGTAAAATTATATTTAAATAACGAGCATGTCAAATTCTCATATATTTTAACATAAAATTCAGACTTACTATTATAATATATTCGAATGAATTAAAGTGAGAATAAAGTAAATTAATTTCAAATCGTTGTCATCAGTTATAATATAATTAAATAAATTACTTAAAAAAAACTTATAAAAACGTAATCTTTAGCCTTGATATCATTTTGCCACGATTATAATCAAATTGTCTTTTGATAACACTCTTGTATTTAATAGAGAGAACCAAGATGCCAATTAGGATTGACTCTCTTTGATTATAATATTCAATTTTAGAGATAAATTGTTCAAGTTAATTCAATGGTTAGCTTTATAATTATTTTATGGAATTTTGTTGAATATTTATCCATGTTAAATAAATTGTTGCCTATATCTATGGCTGAATTATTTATTAAAAAGATTTGGTGGTAAAGACCTCCCTGGTCATCTCTTATCACAAGATTTCAAGTCTTAGAGGTTTGCTATAAAATTGGTAGAATGTGAGCCAATGACGAGGCCTACAGCTGAGGGCTGTCACAGATTGCGGCGAATAAATATGTGTTACTCTCTGTTACTTTGCATAACTCACAAAATAAGTTTTAGAGAAAGTTATTGTAATGAATGTGTTTGGCTTTAAAATTGTTCATGCCATGAGAAAACATTTATTTCTGCTACAAAACCTCTGCAGATATTTTTATCCGGTTCTCATAATTCTTGGACAGAACAACAATATTCTTAACCCAATTTGTGAGTCATCACAGGGTTTACACAAAAACTTTAAATTAATTGTAAATGTCGTAAAAATATGAGTCGACTAACAAATGATAAAATATTTGTTTAGTTGTCCAAAACATTTCAATGTTTCAAATGTTCAAATAGACAAGTTTATTTTGAAAATTCTGATGAATGAGACTATTTGTACAGATTGTTAGTAGAGTTGAGCCAATAGTTCAAAATTTGATTAAACAGGTGTCAAAAGCTATTGAAAATAGAGACAATTGGTATACGAAATGTTTCATTTGGATGTGTTTTGTGACGCAACGAATGCTATTCTGCATGTGTTCGTCACACGGGTAGCCTTCAAGAGCAGTTGCCTTAAAACACTAATTTTAAATGCAGGGTACAATGTATATAAACTGAAATATTTGTTAATAAGCTGATCAACTTTGCCTCAAATGATCCAAAGAGGAGTTCATATTTAGACAAATGTGTTCTAACAGGTGCTCACAACAACTGTAACTCAATATTGCATATAATGTGCCACAAAAGTAATTATTGCTTCAAATGGTAGGCATAACACATAACCAATAACTTATGTTTGCCTCTAATTCACCTCAAAGTAAACACATCTCAATACAATCAGACTACCAAATGAAGATTCGTTATTCTTCCTGTTATGCCATTCCATGTAAACCACTTTTAATGATTCATCGATTATTAGTAATAAATTACACGAATAATCATTCTTTCAAATGAGTAGATCTAATGCCAAACTTATGCCTATTCTCTATTTCCCATCCATTGATTGAAACTTCACAACAATTTCTATTTTTTTTATTCTCACGTTTTATGCGGCAATTATTTGAGAAAATTGAGTCAAAAGTGTGCTTGCTAACTCATATCTATATTTACTAGTATAGTAATTGAGTTAAACCGTAGCGAATTGTTCCGCTCCGCCAATTTCATGGCTGTCCGCTTTCACTAATTTTTATATTCGAATAAATAAATGACAATCAATTGTGTGGACAGTCATTACATTCAGATATTTTCACACATTTTTAACAAAAGTTAGAAAAAACACTATTCTGACATTTAGTATACGCTTTGATTTTAATACAGTGCGGGTTAGTTGTGCTACAAATGTGGGCTTTGCTGGTTGTGATCATCTTTCATTTATGGAACGCATAGTCAATGGCACAGATGTGTTGTGTTTGTGCTGTTTTGTGCATATTTTCTGTTTTATTCCAAATGGATATAAAAAATGGAATAAAACGGCAAATGTTTGATAAATAAAATTACAATTTTTTGAAGAAACAGGGTATATAAAGGCCACGATGATTTTATGCTTGTGTGTTGTGTGATGATCCACCCTCTTTATTTGCAATGAGATTTTCAGATATTTCGATAGCAATGGAATATTATTGTGAAATAATTAGAAAAATTCAAGTTTCAAAAACTTTAATATTATTATTATTATTTTTGTATATCTATGTAGGATTGAACTGACTCAGTAAGGAAAAGCAATGCTTACGTCATTCTTTCATTTATTGCTAGTTGTTTTTAAGAACTTAAGAACTGTTTGAGTTTAATATATATTTAGGTTTAAGCAAAGAAAACGTATTTTTAAGTTCTCACTAAAATAATTTACACCTGTTCTCAGTGTTTCTGTTCCCGACATATTTGCAATTAAATTCTTGCAACTTTTCCAGTTTATTATCTGAAATATTTGTTAAATCGCCTATTTTTCACACAAAACACAATATACTATAGAGTAGAGTATCGATAGTTATATGTATTCTTCAATTATATATAAATAGCTGGAAGTCTAAGAAAAGACAAATAGTTAGAACAGACATAACACGGAATCATCGTTTATGTGCTTATATGAGAAGAGAATGGGTTCTGAGCCTAACCTTATGTTTATTACTTGTGAACAGCATTTCATTTGAGTTGTAATCCTTTTTATAGCAAACAATACATTATAAGTTGTGATCTAATAAATAAAAGTGAAATTTATACCAAACTAAACAAATAGACAATTATTTGGTCTCAAATTTTGGTGATTACTGAAGAACTTTAAACTCTTCGACAGAGTGTTTGTTCTCTCAGTGAAGACATTAATATTAAAGCGATATATGAATAGAGAGCTGAGAAATAATATAATAAATACAATAAATAGGAAAAAAGCAATTTTGTTATTCGATGAGAGCTCTCGGTTTCTAACTTCAGGTTGTTATCGATGTCGGAGTAGATTCTGTGCGACATTTCATTTATTCATCAGTTCGACCCGAGCACTGACATGTGGCTACCTTCACATGATTGTGCCACAGATGTTTCACTCCCTGCAAACTGTGCTCTGCATATTATGATAGTAGTAGTGGTTCTTTAATACTACTCTATAGTCTATACCTGTCTTATAGTTACTGTTATTCTGTTATAGAATTATTGGCAAACATATAGAAGTGCTGTTGAGATGTGCTTTACTTGCGCTCACATTTTATTCAATATTTACAAAATTTTGTGCCGTCCTATACATAACTAATTCACTGCAAGCCATACATTATTAGTATCTGTTTTATACTTTTGTTAAAACATTTGATAAACTGTTGAAACAGTTATTGGTTTTTAAGAAAAGCTCACTCTTTATGTAATGACTGTGTATTTAGGAATGCCTGTCTGGAAGAAAGGTTTTCCACCCTAACCATTCAATACATTTTCTGACGGTATAATCTTGCAGATCTAGTTCGGTCCATTGCCATCTCGTCCAATTCAATGCCAACGTCTCCATCAGAAGTGAAATTGGCTCAGATCGCAACCCCTCCGCCGCAAACCACAAATACTTTTGCTTCTAATGGACTGATCGCTAAGAACTGTAATTTTTGTTTTACTCCAATTTATTCTGTTGGCTAACATTTTTGAAACTTGTAACTTATAGCCAACTCAAACGGCAATCCTTCTCCGCCGAATCATTTGAGCAAAACATCTTTATCGCCGTCTCCTCCCAATCCTCATGTGATTACGCGAACTCATTCACTGTCGAACTCAAATGATTCGGTTCCGATCGGCTCATCAGCTGTTCGACAAATCAGTAAATTGAAGCGATTTCTTACGACTCTCTATCAGTTCGCAAACGATATCTCCAATGAATGCGGAGAAAGAGTCAGAGCTCTGGTTATTGGACTCGTCGTAAGTTTTCATTCATTTCCTGTTATGCTTTCAATTAACAAAAATCTTGCGATTTATTCATTTCAAATAATTTCAAATTATTATCCATATTCACAAGTTATTATATCAAGCTATTCTTTGCAAGGTACATTGCGTACTCTAAAATAGTCTAATGACTTCTATTAGTTCAATTATTTCTTTCAACTAACTTATAAAATTGACCATATGCCTTTATACTTATATTTAAAATATTCTTGAAAATGTTTCGTGGTTAAATTTACATCAAATTCTAAAACGATTTTTTGTTAACCAGTGAAGTTTCTCCAACTCGAGCTCAGGTGTATTTAAGTAAAAAAAAATTGCCGCCTCACTTCGCGCGCAGGAAGAAGGGGTCTAGCCCAACTCAAAACTCAGGGAATATTTGGACTGAGTGTTTGTTAAGCTGTGCTTTAAAATAAGTGATCTAAACAATATTTTAGGAATAAAAATTATTGCACATAACTATTTAATCAATCTAGATTAGTAGAACTGATGACTTGTAAATTTTCAAAAATTCATCCACATTTCACTTTTTAATATCGAATAATATGTAAAATGCACTAGAGCAAACAAGGACATTAGGTATTAATTTGAATACACAGTTATTTATTTATGTATATACATGTATGTATTTTAATATATCAGTGGAATTAACAGAAAAAATTATCCAGCCATCAATCCCGTTAGCAAAATGACTTGAAATTATTTAAAGTAAAAGATTCGTCTTGCCAAACGAAACTGAGGGTTTTTAGATATTGTGAGAGTTCTTGGACTTAGATATTGAGCGATAAAAATCTGAGTATTGGATATAGTCTTTCCATTAATACAAAATATTTATGTATCAAAATATTTTTGTAATTTCGAAGTACAGTAATGTCCAGACTTAGTATGATTCGGGAATTAAAACTTCTAAAATTGGTCGGGAATCGGGAGATAAAAATTGCCAAAATCGGGAATAAAATCCCAAGTAAAATCGGGAATTATTTTCCCAAATCTTAAAGGGGTCTCGATTTTCTCACCAGTTTTTATTCACTATTTTTCAGTGTCAGAGCTAAATGCAAATTATTTATGAAAAAATAACTTTTAAACTTGTTTAAACTTGTAATGAGCAAAAATGGTGGACGATCACTTTACCAATTATGTATAAAACATTAAAACACATTTGCTAAGAACAATATAATTGTACTCATAAAATATTGATCTGAAATACAATTATATTTCTAATAACGACATAAATTGTCGTTTCTTATAAAATTTCCTAAAATTTTTAGCCTAATCGGGACAAAATAACCGTATTTTGAATTTCCCGAATTTTCAGAAAATTACTCAAAATCGGGACAACAAAACTTGGTATTTACGACCCTTTCTTAGTGATAAAATCGATACAATTTAATTCCCGAAAAATACTAAGCCTAGTGTCAGGCTTTATGTTAAGCAATGGTCTGATTGCTCTAGCACAAAAATAAATAAAATAAAATTGGGATGCATGCTAATTTTGTTCATCATGACCAAAAAAGTTACAAAGAATTTGAGGCAACTGAGACCTCAATAATTTCTTTTCATTAATTTGCTAAATACCTGGTATATTTTTCTGATAAATAAAATTCAAATGACAAGAATTCATACACATAAACGAAACTGTGCTAGAAATCAATTAAAGAGAGACATTACAGCGAATTTCATTTATTTCCCTTCTGTATTACACGATATGTATCGGATTTTTAAAAAATAAATGAAATTAGCTATACATGTTCAAATGCATGAATTCTTGTCCTTCAAATTTTATTGGTAAAAAAATGTGCCGAGTAGAAGATATTTTTGTGTGATTCCATTCCAGTTACATCAAATTCTTTGTAACATTTTGAACATGGTGGATGATGTAGTTTTAAGGGTTAATAAAAATAAGGAATTGTAGACTAAATTACAAATAATAATAATGTCTATAATATTTATATCTGGTTCATCCCTTATTGGCTGTTTGTGATCCATCAGGTCCTTGAAAATTTATTATTGATAATTAACATTGAGAATAGACCTTGAATTAATTTCAGGAACCATTATATTTCCTACTTTTTGTTTTATAATAATAACAGATGAGGACAAAAATAAGTGTTATTATTATAATAACACAATTAAAAACGTGTGTTCGAAATGAATGAAATTATTTTGTTTTAAATAATTCATTTGATCTGATTTTTAATAAAAACCATATGTTTTGACTCATTTGTAATGTTTTGATATTTTCTCTATTTTTAAAATGATTTCTAATATATTGAGGCAAATATTGAGTCAATTTCTAAGAAGAAGGTTTGAAAACATATAAGGTATTAATTATCAATAAGTATGTCATTTATACCATATTGGTTGAAACTTATTTCTCAGAAAGCTTACAGAACTCACTAGGACATATCATATGAGTCAGATTATATTTTTTATTGTCATTACGGTTACCTAGACAATAAAGGAAATGTATGATGTCATCACAATTGATTAAATAGTTGAAATTATCATTAAATGTATGATGGGAATTTTCAAATTCAAACTTATGGCTTATGAATTGGCTTTTAATAGAAGTTTTGAAAGTCGTTCGCATCTTATGTTCAAATATCAATGTATTGAAAATAATACTGAAATGTCCTGAAATTATTTGGAATGTCTTCAAAATTAAATAACGAAAACCCTTTTATAATTTTTGGAGTAAAATTTTATTTTATATATGACAAGAGTATTCTGTAAAAATTAATTTTTTAATGTTATATAAACATCTTGGTGTTGTACCCTATCCATTATGGCCTATGTAGTTTTGATATAAAAATATCATTTTTCAGCCATTTTGGGAGCAGCCATTGCAATTTCTAAGACAGATCTTATGCAAAACTGTATTTAATCTATGTAAGCCCCTGTTGATCATATGGCAACGAGTTCTTCATTCATAACCATGTTTCATAAAATATAAACTTCTAGCTATTTGTCAAAATTTGCTATTTTGAACAACATTTTTAGATATGAGTCTCACTTTTACTTTAATGACCAAACCAAGTGTATCACTTACTCGCTTTAAGATATCATTCAATATAAAGATATACATAAGCTCTAACTTGAATCAATGTTCGACAAAAACAATGGTCATGGTGGCGCGCATCGCGCTTGCAAAGTCAGTCCGAATACTTTCAGGACACGTATTATCAATATTAGAAATCAACAATTTTTTTAAATATGTAATTTGAAGGGATGAACACATTTTTTAATACTCTATTCTAATAGAACTCTACGATAACTACTGAGGAATTTCACCATAAAATCCAAGAAATCACAAATTATCCGTTGAGGCCGTATGTGATTCCGTTTTTGAAACTTCATTTACCAGTCCTACAAACAGATATCGTACACTTCGCCCGATTGGCCAAAATAAGTCCCGCACAATATCTTAGGGAACACGAGTCACTCATTCTTGACTCAAGTCCTCAAACAAATACAGTTTCGATCGGAGAGCCCTTCGAAATATTTCAAAGAAATGAAACCAAAGATAATCACAATAAGAGACGTCTTTCACCTGAAATGTAAGAAAATTGGGATAATTTTGATGTAATCATAGCTTAAATT
>JAQGCS010002378.1:0-10345 GCA_034702105.1 Fuscozetes fuscipes
ATCGGGATGTCGTCACCAATAGGTGAGAAAGGGTTGAGTGATAGCGATATCGCTTAAAGTATGGTCAGGTCCTGAAGAGTCTCAATGTTTAGCAAAGACCTTAAAGTCTATTTTGGTTTCGTCAGTATTTAAACTAAACGTCTATCGCCATCTTTGAAACTAAGTCTGCTCCAGTCACCTTTTATGGCTCTCCCGATTATCCGCCATCAGAGGGATAGAGAAGGCTGTGAACAGATACGACCTGAGCATTGCAAGATATGCCTCAATTGGATAAACCGATACCTAGTTTCGAGCGCTGTTTAATGCCTTCCCGAAGCTTAATATTGTTGGATGTCTTATCTAATGGTCTGACTGTTGGACGTCTTTTGCGCTAAATTTTTATTCATTTTATTCAATAAAATAATTCGAAAATAAGTAAAACATTAATCGATTTATTTGAAGGAATAGTCATATGAATGATATGATCCCATAATTGGCAAACAATTACATCGATTTTCGTTATAAATCTATTAATAACTAAATGAACGGAAATTTATTAAAAAAACTAAACTGAAAATAATCGCTTATTTACAGACAAACAGTAATTAATTAAATTTAGTTATATTTGGTTTGGAGTCTCAGCTGCGGAACAGTTAAGAGGAATGGACTAGAATTGAATAAATCGAAACTGAAGTCAATTGCAACCAAACTTCTAAACCATGTGGTTATCCAACACTCGAGCAAAACAACTCTGTTATCACAGATCCATAATTAATGGATTAAACGAATAACAAAATTGTATCCATTTTTCATTAATTATAAACTAAAGAAGCACTCAATCGAACGATTGATATAAACGAATATAAATTAAAGGAATTTTGTGATCACTTCTTATGCCATCGTTAGGTAAGAAGATCAACGTCAGAGTCGTCGTAAATGCTATAATAAGGCACAGGTCCTGAAGGTTGTGCTGCAATTGTGTTCCGATTTTGAGCGTCGTTTTGACTTATGAATACCACTTCTTCTCTCTGTCTGTCCTTTTCATGTGATGCCAACTGCGGGAACGGATATGGTTTTGCCGTTTATAAAGATATCTATACATTAATAGCAATTGATTCGTAGTTTTAAGTGAATTTACAACAAATAAAACAAATTTGGCGAAAGGTTTGGGCAAAAAAAGAGAACATTCATAAAAGGCTGACGTTTGAACAGCACATGCAGTGAATACAAGTAAACGACAGGTCTTTAAGACTTTGACTTTAGGTATAAATAATTATGTTTAGAATCTGAACTAGAAAAGAATAGAACATGGGATCAGTTGAACGAACAACAGATCAATTTACCTGATGATAATGGAATGTATGGTTTGAAGTCTCGGGACCGAACAGCCGGCGAAACCTAAACATCAGGGATTGCCTTCAAAAGTGAACAAACAGCAAATCAGTTGTTTTCAGTCAAATTAAATACAATTCAATACCTGACTCTCTGTTTGTAAGCGACAAGAACAGTTAGAGTGAGAACGAAAACAACAACGATGACAATTCCCACCCAAATCTTACTTCTAGACTCTGGTTTAATTTCCTCAACTGTTTCTGGAGTGTGTGTGCTCTGCTCTCTTATAATAGTGTCGAACTGAGTTTTGTCGACAAACTCGGTGGGACAGACCTGACTCGTGGCCCAATTAAAAGTGTAATCACAGTCATCGCTCTCATACATAAACACTGGATTTCCGATACCAGAACTTGAAGAACAAAATAGTCTGAAAATAGTGGTAACGTTTTTATTCTTGTTCCTTCCGCACGTATTCGTTAACGATTTCAATACTATCTGCAATTCATGTCCTCTTAAATAATATTTAATCGAATCAATAGTTCCGATGTCTCGTTGGAAACCATCGGCTTTTGTTTGACAAACGGCTGCTTTGGAACACTTGGAACTTGTGCTCAAAGGAGAGGAACTCAAATTAATTATATACTTGTATTCATCAGCTTTGTTGTCATTCGTTAGTCTGTGCTCTTCAGCCGTGAAATTCTTGCCTATAAGTGGACTGACATTTATAAAAATATCTAATCGATTGTCGTGAAGAAAGCCATTCTTCTCTGGTAGGAGTATATCATGTATGTCAGTGACGGGACAGGCCATCATTGAATTCCACTCGAATTTGTAAACGCATTTCTTTTCATCGAATTCAATAAATTTTGGATTTCCAACATTTTGGCCGCATTTGAATGTGATTTGTGTCTGTGCTTTCAAATCATGTCCACAATCTTCTCCATTCTTATAAGTCAATCGTAATGTTCCGTTTGAAATAACCTGCAATTCATGATCCGACGGATCGCCCAAACTATCGGAACACTCCAAATGATTGGATTGATTTGTGCACTTACACGACGCGGCGTTTACCCCTTTACATTGGACAGTTGCGGGCAGTTTTAAGCATACATTCAAATAATAAATATTTCCCTTATTGTCTGTCGTATTCCAAGCGTGAGATAAAGATGACAATTGTCGCAAATTATAGAACTGATTGTTTTCAATGATCGAACACTTCTGAGGTTTGAGATTACAGACTAAATCCGTTTCCCATTCAAAGACTGCAACACAGGCGTGACTACTGTGCAGTTTAGGCTCTGTATGTTTGCTCTCAGGATTGCATTTGAATATAATTTCTGAGGACATCATTCGCGTGTCGTTATGTGCCATACATTTGGATCCATTGTGATATCTGAGTCGCAAATCAGTGCCATCATAGAAAAAGGTACTCGAGCTTAGTAGACCATAACTGATACGCGTTTTCGAATCAGTGTTCGATTGGTAACAGACCGCAGAATTAGAACATTGTTCAGATGACTGTGCGGTAGAAGAGCCACAAATATTCAGTTCATATGTGGCCTGGTTTTGACGCACGGCTACTTTGTAGGGCTGTTCGGAAAGATTGCGTTTTAAAGGAGTTAAATCAGCGGTTAATTTAGTTATGGCGTCAGTGAAGACACAAGAATTGGTTTCTATTATCGTCGGTTTTATGACATCACAGACGGCAGAAGTTCTCCATTCAAACAAATAAACACATTCTTCGTTATCAGTCAAATCACTACCCGGTTCGTGAACTATAGGATTAGACAGATCTGAGTTGGGATCGCATTCGAATTTTATTAGAGTTTTGATATTTTTCTTAGGGTTTGTGGGACAGGGACTTCCGTCTTCATAGATCATACTAATACTTCCATCGAAACCCCTGAAGGGAGGTTGAGTGGCTTTTCCTAAATTCAATACAGTCTTGTTAGCGTCGAGCACAAACCTACAGGCGGCGGAATCGGCGCCACATTTCTCAATACTCATGTGATTGTCGTGAATCTGATTCAGAGGCCGACAAATGTTAATGTAATAAATAGAAGGATGTGTCGACTGTGCGGCCGGTAAACCAACTGTGAAATGATTTCCAGAAGTCATGGCGAGTGGCGTCAGATCTAAAACGTGAGAACCGTTTTCCCAAACGCAATGAACAGACTTAGGTGTGTGTGGACAGGCTAGGGATGTGTACCATCTAAAAAAGTAGGAACGATTGCGTTCTCCGTCATATTCTGGTTGACCTTTGTCCACATTTGGGTCGCATATGAAAGCGATGTGTGATTTTCGTGGAGTTTTTTCCGGATTCCGATAAGGAGTGCCGTCACTAAAGGTCATGTTAATCACTCCATTCCAATAAGTGATGTTTTTGTTGACTTTCCCTAAACTAAAAGATCTGTTTGCGTCGTCCAGTTCGACCTGGCAAACACCAAAAGGGCCAATTGCGGTGGTGATACTTTTGTCATCGCATTGTTCGCTTTTGAGTTCACCGCAAACACTGATTTGAAACTCATATCTATTTTCAATGTCTTTAACCACATATGGAGTTGTTGTATGCAATGGATTCAAATCGAAGGTATAGCCTAAGAAACTGTCGTAAACTTTACAGTCAGTGCCAACAAACGAGTTTATAGGACAGGCAGCCCAAGTGTCCCATTCGAAATGATAAGTTCCTGTCTCATCGTCAACGTCTACAAGAGTTGGTTCTGAGTTAAACGATCCGGCTTTACATCGAAGTATTATTTTGGATTTTATTTTCTTATTTCTTCGCTGATCAAAGCCATTCGTATAAATCAGTTCAATAGCTTTTATATCTTCGTTATACTGAGGGGGAGACATAAAACGCCCCAAACTTATGGTTGTGTTCGAGTCTCCGATTGTCATACAGGCAGATGAGCGCTCATCACAGGACTTGGTTTGCTCTGTTTTTGGCACAACTCCACAAACATTTAGAAAAATAGTGTCCTTTTCATTTTTCGCGTGACGACTCCAGGGAAGGGTCTGAGAGACTGAAGCAGTCCAGGGCTCACTTCCATAGCCTTTCTTTAAAAGTGATAAATCAAAAGTTAAATTCTTGAACGATGCCATACATGAAGTGTTAGCACTGATTACGGGACAGACAACAGATGTTTTCCATATAATATAATAAGTGCAGTCCTCAAAAGATATAAACTCAGGTTTTCCCTTATATTCGAAGCCTTTGGTGTCATCGCAGAGGAACTCAATAATAGTGGTCTCAGCGATAGGTATACCACCGAATTTACATTTGGCATCATTTGACTTATATTCGAGTAAAAGTCTGTTATCCACTAATTTTAGAGAACCATCTTTAGTGAGTCCGATAACCTTATCTTCTGAAGGATTGTCTCTCGATTTGAGGCAAACAGCGTTCACTTCCCAATCATTTTTTCCGCATTTATATTCCTTTCCTAAACCACCGCAAACATTGAAGTGAATGTCATAACGGGATTGACTTTTGGTTCCGTTTAGAGCAATGTTTTCAATTTTGTAGTATTCATTGCTTTTCATCAAAGATTTCAAATCAAAATCGATTCCCTGAACATCTTCTGTGAGTTGACATTTAGTGGCGGAAACCTCAATTGTGTTGAGAGGACAGGCATATTCTGTAAACCAATCGATTTGATAATCGCAGTCGAGATTAGAGACTAGTTTTGGGTTTCGGTCTAACAAATCATTGTTTCGTTTTTGATGTTTCGGCGGACAAATAAAACGAATGGTTGTCACCGATGTATAGTTGGCGTTACCATTACTGCAGGCGGCTTTCGATTTGGTCTTATAAGTCATCTGTACATGGTCGTGAGAAACGGCTCCATTTTTGCGCTTAAACTCAATGTTACCGAATCGATAGTCACCCACTTTTGTATACTGATTTTCGCCTGTTTTAAGACAGGCACCAGTACCGTTTTCGGAGCACAGACCCGAAACATTGCTGCACACATTGATATAGAATTCCTGGTCCTGACTGAGCACTTTATAACCAACTCCTTTAGGTCTAATCAACGGCGTTAAGTCGTGTCGAAAGCCTTGGTCATCATTAACATAACACTTGACTTCATCATAAGTGGGCTTTTCTTTGCAGACGGCATAAGTCCTCCAAAACAAGTGAGTAACACATTTAGTGTCCATAAAATGTTGAGGGTATTCCTATGCATTCAATTTATTAAACTTAGAGATTATTAATTCTAACTTAAGACTAACCAAATGTGGGCCACAAGTGAACCGCATTTTAATCGTATAATTAATGTGGTTTTCATCACATTCTGGTCCTTCAAAGACAACAATCACTGACTGTGTATTAGAGCCGGAAATGGATTCCATTTCCATAGACTTGGGTTCATATCCTGTCGATTGTAATTAAAACCAAAATTAGAGCGAAAAATAAACTCAAAATAAATGGGATTTTTGGGGCAAATTATTAAACTGTTTGCAAGGATTGCAAAGAAAAAAGTAACCTACCTATCACTTGATTATTGTCCCTGTTATGTCTACAAATGTATGATTTATCACATTTATGATCGAGACTCGTATTAAGAGGACCACAAACACTTATATTGTAATCAACTCTGACTTTATTTTCAGTCGTTAGACTCCACGTCGTCCTAAACAAGAGATAATCAAATGAATGGTTTGACCATCAATTCAATTGGGAATTACTTACGAATCAAGAGCCGAGAGATCAATGCCGTGTCCGATGAGGTCGGCATTACCGCACACCTCCACTTTGGGAGATATCTGCTCGCAATTGATTAATAATTGCGTAAACAATACAATAAATAAATACAACAAATAATGCATTTTAGCGATGTTTTGAAGCAAATGTCAAATTAAATGCAAATTCAAAAGCATTTAAAGTCTAATTAGTTTTTAAACAAAACAGAGGACACAAGTAATACATTTAATTCAATTCCTATTACTTTAACTGTTATTTATTCAGTTTTCAGATGAAGTGATAGTAAATGTATTTAACAAATAATAATAATAATAGTTTTTGAAACGCAATTCAATACTAAAATCTAATAAAGAGACGAATCGTATGAATCATTTGAGTTTCAATAATGAGTTTACACTTTATTTGTCTGTTGTTTTCATACGCTTTCAAATGTTTGACAGTTTATCGCAATGTAATTGAATGCAAGACTAAGGGCTCACACAGTTTAGGGGGAGTTTCCCCACAATATGCACACAACTATTCAATTCATACGATTCTTATGATGAAAGTCAGCCCCAGATTACAAGACTTGTGGGCAGTAGTCATACAAAACGCCAATCAATCGCTCCTTTGGTAACCGTTTGTGACGTTAGAGTCAATCGTTTTTTTATTACCAAAAGATTCGCTAAATTCATTATTTTCAGCTTATCTATCAATTAATCTGATCAACGATTTTGTGGAATATTCTTCACTTTAAACTCTTATCTAAGTCTTATCTGTTGTCTTCACTTAAAATCAATTTGTTTTGTCGAGACTTTGACCAAGGTTGACATACAAATATTGTAAATCTATCTAATAATAGTTAGTTATGAATGTTGTAAATA
This sequence comes from Fuscozetes fuscipes, assembly GCA_034702105.1. Lineage (NCBI taxonomy): Eukaryota > Metazoa > Arthropoda > Arachnida > Sarcoptiformes > Ceratozetidae > Fuscozetes > Fuscozetes fuscipes. Next base: position 6,880 of record JAQGCS010002378.1, read on the forward strand.
CTTTATAAGTGTTACATAAAAATAAGTTTTTGCTCATATTTTAGACATTAAAAAATGCAAAAATAAAAAACAAAAGTACCCTAACAACTCAAATATGATCTTTAAAACAATTGGCAAAACTTGAGCGAAATCTTATCTAAGAAAAGTTATCTGACAAATAACTTAGAATAAAACAATAAAATGGTATTATTTGTTATCTATTCTTGGTAAGCAATAGGTAGTTCAGGTGTTAACATGGTAATTAAACACAAGTGAAAGCTTTTTAGGATTATTTGTTAATTAGGGTCCGGAAAAGTATTTCGAAACTTTTGCTGTAATTTATTGTAAACTCAAATGAATTTCATTCAGTATTTTCTGCAATGAATTTGAACTGAAGTTTAATTAAATATTCAATAGTTTTATAAATAATTATTAATTAATTGATTGTCGACTCGAAAGTGGCATAAATTTGAATAATTGGCGAATTTTTTCTCACAATTCATGAAATTTAATTTCATTTAAACAGAGATAACAATCGATATCTTTATTTAGCATTAAATGAAACACAAATTTATTGATTTTTGTGTTAAACATATATAAGGAAAATATGTTACAAACAACTGACTGATTAGTGTCTCAAATGTGTGGAGCAATAAATCCAAAGCAACAAAACAATCATAATATGGATAATAATGACAACAAATCCAAACCAGAAACAACTCGCCGGCCATCCATCGTCTTAAACGATGACCAGACGGATATTATCGGTTCTATTAACGCTCTCACAATAGAATCGCCTGGTGGCAATGCAACTGGTTCTGGTCGCACACGAGTGGTCCTTAAGCCGGGTCACTCGTTGATGGATTGGCTAAAACTGTGCGCCAAAACGCCGGACCTGGCCGGCACTCAGGGCAAAGTGATTGCCGTCACTCACGAAGAGCTTCTAAAACATAATACAGCTGACGACTGTTGGATTTGCATCAGAGGAAAGGTGTATAACGTGACCCCCTATCTTGAGTTCCACCCGGGAGGAATGGATGAGATGATGAGAGGAGCGGGTAGTGACGCCACAGAACTGTTCAACGAAATACACCGATACGTCAATTTCGAGTCAATGCTAAAGAAGTGTTTTGTGGGTCCACTGCTTATCGACTAATCATTTACTCAATTGTTGCTAAATATTATATATATGTTTCCAATTAATAGCTAAGTATTGGACCGTTTGTTACCATTGAGTCTAGTCTTTTGACGATTCCATACAATCACTCAATATTTAGTTTTTATATTTTTGAAATGTTTTAAACAATAAATATATTCTGTTGTCAATCGATGTTTCACTTAATCGCCTAAAGAAGTAATGAACTAATGATTCAAAGATCTTTAATTGACGTAAATTACAACGAATGCAAAAATATTTCGATAAAAGTTTTTCCTAATATTTATAAATACAAACACAAAAAAGATGTTTAATGAAAGAAAATAACGAATAATAAATGAAATGTCTTAACATATGAGTAGAAAATACAAAAATAGAAAAATTATCCACAGATTTATCCAATAATTAGCGAAAACATTCAATAAGTGCCGAAATTCGGAAGATATGTATAACAATTGGACGGAAGAATTGGCTGACCAGTCGATGAATCCAAATCCAGAGGAAGGGGTGCGATGTTTGGAGGGATAACCGATTGGAAGTAATAGAAATTTTGTAGCTCTCCGTTCTCGGAATTCACTGCAGTGTAGTTAACAATATTGCCATAATAAATGGGCGGATATGGAATCGCAGCCGAGGGCTCATATTTGACGAAATGGGTCATCGGTGTGGACATACCTGATAATCGATACATTAACTTGGAATTAACCCCATTTGTAGTACCTGTAGCCGTAGTAGAAGTCGGTTGTTCCGCAAGTTTGCCACTTCTGTCCACTTCCGATTGCTTTCGATTAGAGGCCATCTCTGAGTTAGTTTCTCCGCCGTTGGCCGTCGGCGCCATCATTTGAGTGGCAATTCCATAATTGTAAGCCGAGTAAAACGGATTTTGAACCAAACATTGAGAGTAGGGATAAGTGTCGCATACATTTGAGGCCATTTGATTAATGGGTATATAATTGTTGATTAGATCATTCTTAATGGGTCCGAATTTCTTGAATCCACCCCGATTAGTGTTATTATTGAATCTCTTGTTTTGGTCATTGGTTTGCATTTTGTTATGAAAGTTAGTGAAGCGCTCAAACTTATAGCCGTTTACTGGATTTGATTCGTTGCCATTTCGACGATTATGATAATTGCGATAGTTTTGGAACCGATACTCCGGAACTGAGCCGACAGTATTACGTCTCTGATATGCGTTCGGAGTATTGCTTACAGTATTTGACACCACATTCGTCTCAATAATGGGCTCCAATTTCGAGTCTATAAAAGAGATAACAGATTAAAAATGAAAACTCGTCACAAAATGCATAGACTGACCAGTCTTGACCTCTGAGGATGAGGTCAACTCACTCGCAGACGAGTCATTGACTGGTTTGGTATCATTTTGTGAGGTTTCTGTCTGAACGGCAGTGTCTTTGGCTTTGAGATCGATTTGAGACAATTGATTGGAAAGACTTTCGACAGACTGTTCGGGGATGTGATCACCGCAACCATTGGCACAGTTATCGACTTTGGGCTCATTCGAAACGAATGGCGTCGATGACTGGTTACGATTGACGGGAATTCCCGGCATATGAGTGCTTTGATTGCCCGACTGCCGACTTTCACTTCTATTACCATTCCTGGAATCATTGGAATCCCTGTCCCTGGAGTTTGAGCGCCACTCGCACTGACCTCTACTTCTGTCTGGCCAACCGTTTCTGTTGTTAAAGCCGTTTTGATAACCTCTACGGCTTTCACCGCTTCGGTAATTAGTGTTTCGGTTTTGGCGACTATTCATAGTTAGCTTCAAATATGTAATAAACGACTAAACAATAAAAGATTACTAAATACTAAAATTGTCCGAAAATTTCGATTTAAATAAATGTGAGTTTAATTGTGAAAACTGAACAAAACGTATGCTTTGAGACAAAAACTCAAATGAATTTGATTTCTGACAAAAGCTTTACAGTTGTCTCAAACACTTGGCTTTGGTGTCAATCCTCTGATTGGCTCAAAATAGTTTGCATTTACGTGCCTTACAGTTGACTCATTCACTCATCTCTTCACTCAATGCCTCCAATATTCACAGTTTTGTCAATTTTATGAATTGTAATTCAATAGTCAATTATATTTCAATCATTTGTCCCTGATACATTTCCGCGTTAGTACATTCATATAGTACATTCAAGGTCAATTAAATTTGTTGATCAGAATCTAATCTTGTCAATTGTCAACTTTACACTTATCTGTTATATGACTTTAAAGTTTAAATCGCTTTGACTTTTACTCATTTTGATTATTAACTGTTGTAAGAGAATTCAAACTTTCAATATATTAATAATATAATAATAC
>JAQGCS010002379.1:0-10344 GCA_034702105.1 Fuscozetes fuscipes
CCGCAGGGGCTATTTCTGGTAAAAATCCTCTAACTTTATTAGATAACCCGCGGGGTATCTACAGGACTTTAGGGTAAGTGTAAGATTTATCTAGCAAGTTCATACCTTGCGCAACACTAGTTTTAAGAAAGAAAGAAATTATGTCAATTTTTGTGCAAGTTCATAGAAGTTTATTTAATTTATAACAACAGTCCCTTAACCTGACGTTTGTTTACATCAAACCCTGTTTTGAATATAATTTTAAATTTTTAGTTTAATTGTGATTTAAGGGAAATATTTGATAAAATTATGTCTAATATTATAATTAATGATATTTTGGATGAATTGAGAGAAGAAAATAACAGACTTTTCGATGAAAATAAAGTGTTTCACAATTTGTTAGACAAATACAGAAAATGTTTAATAAATTTTCAAAATGTTTGTGAATGTAATCAAAAACTCAATAATCAAATACTCGTCGATAGTCTCGAAGGGATTTACAAAACGTCTCTAAACCTCGAAAGTGAAGACTCGGATAAATCATTGAAAGACACGAATAAGAGAGTCATAAATGAGTGCATCGAAGACATCGAAATCCAATTCATCAGAACTCAAGAATTGAATCAAAACAAAGCGATTTCAAGCAGTTGTTTGAGTAAAGTACTGAAGAATAACAATAAAAATAATGGTCAGAAAGTACCCGAAGATAAAGACAGTGATAATGAAGTGAGTGATCAAAATGACAGCCAATCAGAAGAAGAGGTGTGCAATGATTTCTTTCAATGTCTTGAATGCGATCTACTCTTCGCCACAAAACTTAATCTTAAAAATCATAAACTAATCCATAGAAGGACTGGACAGCCCTCCAAAATGTTTACCTGTAATTATAGAGGCTGTGAGAAGTCATTCACGAGAGTCAGATCAATGAGGCGTCACATTCAACGAAAGCATACTTTTGTAAAACCATTCAAATGTGACAAATGTTTTAAGGGTTTTATCGATTCGCAGACTCTTAAGAGTCACCAAAAGGTTCATTTGAGACCAGACATAATCAGACCATTTGTCTGCAAATATTCCAATTGTGATAAAAACTATGTACAGAAGAGTTCTCTTATAAAACATATACAGAAAAGTCATACTAAGGACAGGCCTTTCAGATGCAAGCAATGCATCAAAAGTTATTTCACTGAACAGGAACTCACTAAACACGAAGAAGATCACAATCGGGAGGAAATCCACACTTGTGACAAATGCCATACTCAGTTTAAGCTTAAATCAAATTTGGATAAACACAAAGAACTGATGCATTTGTCCGATTCGGTTGCCTTCAAATGTAATGACTGTTCGTTTGAAACTAAATTTGAGGTATCACTCAAAGCACACATCACTTCATTCCACACAACCACTGAGAAGACCTTTGAGTGCGATTATGAGGGCTGTCATAAACTGTTTAGAGATAAGTATCGTTTGAGTGCTCACAAGAGAACCGCCCATAGTATTAAAAGGTTCGGCTGTGAATGGCCCGGATGTGACTATATTACACACAGTAGAGACAGTTTCAAAGATCACAAACGGTCTCATATCGGGGCAAAAGATTTCAAATGTGATTTCGAGGGCTGTACTAAGACTTTTGTTAGAATAAAAGGTTTGTACCAGCACAGAAAAATACATTTGAAGAGGTTTGCATGTTCGTGGCCAGAATGTGGCCAAAGGTTCAGTGAAGAGGTGTATCTGACGGCTCACACCAACAAACACTTGAATTATAGACCATTTAAGTGTTGTTTTAATGGCTGTAATAAGGATTTCAAAATCGATAGACATCTCAAACATCACATAAGAGTTGTCCACAAAATCAAACCAAAAGATTTGTTGCAATAAACCTTTTAATTTGTGATAATTTAAGTGTAGATCCAATTATTGCAACAAATACTCCAAACTTGACGAACATCTAAGACATCAAAACTATTGATAAAATTAATTTTAAAAACTTATAATTGTTTTTCAAATTAAATATTTATTTAAATGTGAAAATTGTTATTTGATTTTAAAATATTTTAATTTTAAATTACTTTTGAATCGAATAAAATACAAAATTTAAAAATTATTACATTTCTCAGAGTTTTATTCAAATGCTTATAATAAGAAATTTTCTAAAATGTCAAATAAAGTTTGTGTAAAATGAAATGCCCTCCGCTTCGCTCCGGGCTTAAGATACTGGTACTACTTGCGCGCAAGCACTTAGCTGCCAAGGCGCGCTTCGCGCGCCCGGCAGCCCTAGTATCTTTCCGAGCGAAGCGAGGATACATGGTTAGCCGTGAATCGCGGGTGCCACCCACCCACCCTACTTTTGTAATCAATATAAGCTTTTACTTAACTCTTAATTAAAATTTTACAGTTTGTAAAAAACTTCATAGATAAGATAACATTCATAAATGATTTTTAAATAGTCTGACCAGTTTAAACCTTTTGGTCAGTACATTTTATTGTGAGTGGATTCTACTGTATATTATATGAAATGCTATCTCAAGTAATATAAGCATTGAATTCGCTCTTAAATAAAAAGTTACAGTTTTTAAAATATTTATGAAATAAACAATTTTTTAAATGTTTAGAATATTTTACACTTAATTTAAATAAAAATATTATTAGTTTTAAATAAAGTGTTTTTATTATACTTTGAAATACTTATAATTTAATGAAATTACAAATAAAACCCAAAACTAAAGTTTAATTCAATATTTAATCCTTTGCCTGAAATTTGGCGGTAATTCTAAGTTAAGAAGTATTTCATTCAAAGATTTATTAGTATTTCTATCGATATAATAGAGAACCGCTTCGAATGCTATCTCTTTGAGAGGCGGTATCTTAAGCCAAGCGGTAAACAATTCGTTGGAACGTTCTTGGTGATTCGGATTAGTCACTCCTCCGAACACTGATAGCCGACCATTGGATGAAACGAAAGCCGAATGGAAATACAGAGTTCGGGGTATTCTTACATTAATTTGTGTCCATTGAAGTGAATTCAGTTCTAATTTCCATAAGTCGTCGAAAACCTTTTGTCCGTTTGTTCCGCACAACACAAACACATTATTATCAATTAGGACACAGTCGTGACATCTTCGAGGACTGGGATAACCTCCAGATTCGCCACTCAACACATTTAAGTCGTTTTTAGTCTGCGTATTCGTCCATTTTTTCGTCTCAATATCGAATACAGGGATCTATTGATTGAGAATTTAATAGTTATAGAAAACAACGTTTGAGCCATACTTTTGCTAAGGAATAGCACATATGAGAAGTGCCTCCGCCCAACACAAACAGCTTATTCTTATAAAAGACCATTTCGTGTCGATACCTCTCTTCGGGGAACTGACCATAACAAATATTACTCTTTTGATACAAATTATGCCACAAACGAGTCTTTAGATCAAATTTGTGGACATCTATTGTCCAGTCATAACCAGTGGTTCCTCCGATTACATACAAGTTATTGTTATGGTCCGTAGTCAATGCCTGTCCGTACTGTTTGGTCGGATATTCTTCTTCTTCAGAATTGCTTTCAATTATATTCCATTCATTTGTAGTGAGATTAACGACAGAAATCTTATTACTAGAGTTATGACCGAAAGGATATCCGGTTCCGCCGAATATAAACATATAATTGTCGGCAATAAGTTGGGCACAGTGTGAGGCCAACTCTTTCGGTGTCTTCTCACTGATTGCGAGTCGAGTCCACTCACGAGTAACGAATGAAAACCTCCAAAACTCTCTGAGCAATGGATAGGTTTGTGGCCATTCGATGTCCATCTCTGGATCTGTTATTAAAATCTCGGGATTATAACCGCCGAAGGAATAGACTTCCGAATCCGTAGCAACTATTCTGTGACCGCTTCGGGCTTTCGGTACATTAGTTCCCGCTTTGAATGAAATAATTTCAATAAAATATCAATTTATGGTTTTATTCACCTTGATATGCTACTTTTTCGAATGAAAATGGTTTAAACTTGAATAATTTGTCACTCATTTGGTCAATAAATTAGCACAAATCATAAATGAGTTCAAATCTACTGATTATTTATTATTCGAATGAATTCTAAATTGTTGCTTGTTCAAATTCAATTCAAATATGATTTTTGTTTACAGTGTGCGAAAACCCTTTGATGCTAAGAGTCATTCATATAATTCGTATTCAATAATAGAGAGGTTGGCGTACAGACAAAACCGTAAATACAGGATGGCATTTTGTATTTTTAGATTGCTCTTTCAAATAGGGTGCCTCCTATTACTCCATAACATTATAAATATTAATAATTTATTTTTTCAAATATTATGTCAAAAATAATTGAATGATTATTAGAACTTGTGATCACTGATTAATAAGTATTTAAATACAAGGGTTTCCAATAAGTTATTGACAATAACCACACTTTAGTATTATGTGAACAACTCTTTCAACTAATATTTCAAAAGCATTTTCTGCTAAATAAGACTTTTATTAATTTACAGTTGAATCTGAATATATGATCTGCTTGGTCATGTGTTACCTATGCTATTATACCAAAGCAGGATTTATAACGAGGTGGTTTTAATGTTATTTACAATGAGAATGACCATGAAAATTGAGAGACCAGACAAAGATTATAAAGAAGGGAATTACAACCAGTTTTGACTGTATTTGATTTGTATTTGATTTTAATTTTAAACAAAATCATGAATTCGTTGACTTCTTTATGTGTTAGACATTTGAGGAAACACTTGAAGTGTTTGTCTTTAAGATACCTCTCTATTGACGCACAGAATAAAGAGTTTGATTTGTTTGAGAGACAATTCAATGAAATCGATGTCAACTCATTCACAGACATCATAGACAACAACCAAAATAGAAATTTGAAGAATAAAATTGAAATGATTTTAAACGAATATGAATACGAAAAACATTCAACACTTAGAGTGCCCTCAACTCTGACCTCCGAACAGATGAAAGAGTTGTTGGAATTACCGGAGAGTTTGGAAAGACTCAAATTTTTCCGCTTTTTGTATAGCATTGAAGCCAAGAGAATGAGGAGAAGACTACAGAAGAAGATTCCAAAGTTTGTTGAAAAAGAGGTCAAACCATTTGGTTTATGGGATCAAAACAATGAACTCATGTATGGTTTACGACACAACACAATGTTTCAATTGATAGGCAAAGCCTCAGCCAATCGCCAGTATATCCGCCGCTTACGAACAGCCGCTCTTTTCGGACCAAAACTAGTCATTGATTTAGATTTTGAGAAATATGTGAAGAAATATGAGGCGCGAAGACTTCTTAAACAATTGGCGTTTCTCTATAACTACAATAGATATGAGACAATAGAACCGTTTGATTTGCATTTTGTTAACTGTAATAAAGAGGACATTATTATTGAGGAAATGCCTCGATATTTGCCTAAATTCAATTGCAGTGACTTTTTAGTTACGATGCATTACAAGAAGTCTTATTTGGATGTATTTCCCAAAGAGAAACTCGTTTATCTCAGCCCCCATTCAGAAGAAACCCTAACAGAAGTCAGTGACGAAGATATTTATATCATCGGAGGAATAATCGATAAGTCCTATAGAGTGCCCATAACTGCCATCAAAGCACGAGAGGACGGCATACGATCCGCGAGACTACCCATTGATTCATACCTCACATGGAATAAAGGCTCAAAAAATCTTTGTATTAATCAGGTTTTGGCTATTCTTCACGATTGGAAACTCTCTAAGGATTGGGAACAGACTCTTAGAAGACATATACCCTCCCGAAAGATCTACACCGAAGAAGAAATAGAAAGCATCAATTTATGTAAAACTAGCAAGTACATTTGATATAATCATTATTCGAAATTCCAATAAATAATTTAAATCAAATGAAAAATTTTAATTGATTTGCAAGACTATGTTTGAGCATCACTTGTAATTCCGCTTTGGAATATTGTCTAAAACTTTTTTTGTGTCACAATTTTGAGCAAGTTAGAATTTTGGTTTTCAGCTAATCCACTGATAAACTAATCTAAGAAAAGGAATAAGGTTAGTATTTGGAAAGTTAATTAAATCTGAATTTGTTTCAACATTTTAATGAATTTAAAATTGAATTCAAAACTTGAAATGCATTTAAAGGACTGGAAGTGAAGCGCAGACTCTTTCAGTTGTTTTCACTTTAGATTTGTTTATGTTTTGATTGAAAATGTTTTGAATTTTACTCTCAAATGATTTAAATAATAATAATTGAAAATTAATTTCTGCTCTAATAATGAGTCAAATAATAGTGAATGACTTGTTTGATGAGTTAAAAGACGAAAACAATAGACTCTTGGAAGAGCTCACTTCTTCCCGCAAATGTACAAACTTTTTAGAAGAGTTCAAAAATTATCTCAAAAGTGTTTTTGAAAATTGCATTCATTGTAAGCAAGACTTCGACATTCAGTCAAAAGTCGAAGAGTTTGAGCTCATTTACAAATCCCTCATCAGTGGTAATAATGACTCAAAGCCTACTATTGTCCCGTCCAGTGGTTTCCGGACTGATCCTCAATGGCAGGACTTTGACCATCAAACGGATGACGTGAATGCAATCACCAATTCTTTTGATAATCTAAAGAGTCAACAAACCTCTGAGACCTCTCAACTCAGTTGTGATAATGTTTCTGATAATGAGGACACTGGAGATGAGGTTCAAAATCAAGGATCTGAAAAGACATTCAATGCGGGACAGAGGGATTCCATTTTGCAAAAGAGTATAAGGATACGGAAGTGTGTTGTCGAAGGATGTGGCAAAACATTTAAGCAAGGCAAACATAAGATGCGAATTGAGTGTCACCTCAACTCCAAACACTTCAACATTAAGCCATACGGTTGTGAATACTGTGAGCGCACCTTCTGTGGGGAAGAGAACCTCTATCAGCACAGGAAAAGTCACGATGAGTGGTATGAAGACAGAGGCAAATACAGAGGGGCTAAACTGCCCTCAACTGCCATTGATTACGAGTCAGACAATGAAGACTTAAATCAATTATCAAAAGAGGAAAAAGTGAAACGAATTTTGGATAAAAGTGTCGCTCAAATGATGTGCGCTTTCGATGCCTGTCGTAAGCAATACAACAGTAAGGGCTGTTTGGAGGCTCACCTCAATGCCAAACACTTCGATATTAAGCCATATATTTGTGATGTTTGTGGCACACAGTTTAGTGGAGAGGAATACCTCATTCATCACAAGAGAAAACACACTCAAGAAGTAGAAGACATTGATTTCGTTGAAATGCAAGAAACAGATGGCGAGGAAACAGAAGAGCAGAAAACAAAAAGAGTTCGATTAATAAAACAGAGTTATAAGAAAATGACCTGTCCCGTTGCTGGATGTAACCAAAAATACAGTAAACATGTTAAACTTGAAAACCATATAAATAGCATTCATTATGGAATAAAGCCCTATATTTGTGAAATATGCAGGTGCAAATTCACTTGCAATGGTTATCTCATAGCCCATAGGAAAACCCATTCCATTAAAACGGTTGAGTGTGACTTCGATGGCTGTACTTATCTGTCCAATAATAGGCGCAATTTTCTGAGACATCAAAAGATTTATCACCCGGGCTTTCACTCCAACATTTCTAACGATCACTTCGAGCCTTCAAATCATAAGCCAGATTTGAACCAGCAAAATCACAGTTCGAATAATAATAGTGTGACCGGAAAACCATATAATACCAGAAAACGAACCAATATAAGTTATTCTTCAAAGTTAGACCAATATGACGATTCTGACGCCACTATCGAAGAAAAGTCAGACAGTGATATGAGTGACCATAATATGAAACAAAGGGGTAATTCGTCAATTTATTCCGATATTCTCTAATAAATGATTTTTTCAGATGACGAGAGCTCTGGTGATGAAGAATTCAATGACAACTCGTTTGACTCAAATAATCGAATGAATGCCATAAACAATGAAAGAGATTTCTATTACGAATCAGAAGAAGAGGCTGAAGAAGAAAGGGTTAAAAGAAAGGAATTAATGGCTCAAAGTTATAAAAGATTGGTTTGTCTTTTCAATGGCTGTAATCGAAGATTTCCAGTGCGTCCGCATCGACTCGAATCCCATATGAATCACATTCACTTCAAAAGACGGCCATATGTTTGTCGTAAATGTAATGTTAGATCTACGGGACGGGATCTCATGAGCAGACACTTGACAAGACATCAAAAGCAAGAGTCCATATTTGCTGAAGCAGTCGGTGTCAGTGAAAAACAATACTTTAAGACTGATTTTGAAGCACTGGATATGAACTCAAATAAAGCCAAACAATTGATAAAAGAAATATTTGAGCGCAGTTTAAAGACAAATGTCTGCGCTTTCGGTGACTGCAAGAAAATGGTTATTGGATCGAATTGCAGGAATCGAATGGAAAGCCATTTAAATACCGTTCACTTCAATCGCAAGCCTTACGACTGTTCTATTTGTGGTAGATACTTTTCATCGCAGGAGAACTTAGATTTACACCAAAGAGTACATAAATACGGACCAAGAGTCCAGAGAAATAGAAAAAACGATAAAATCTATTCCTGCGAATGGGAGGGCTGTGACTATAAGGCCAGAAAAAAGGTCGCACTTAATGAGCACGTGGCTAGCAAGCACACCCTTGAGAAACCATTCCAATGCCCGCATTGCGACAAAAAGTGTTCCTCTAATCGTTACTTACAGGACCACATAAAGCACCACTGGGGACCCGAAAAGAAGTTTCACTGCGATAAGTGCACCTACTCCTCACCCATTAGGATCACTATGGAACGCCACATGAAACGCCATACAGATGTCAAGAAATTCCACTGTGAGGCCCCCGATTGCAACAAGATTTTTAAGACCCTTTATGAGAAGAATACCCATTTCAAATGTATGCACATCAGAGGCCGACCCTTCGTATGCGATTGGCCTGGATGTGATAAAACGTACAAGTTCAAAGCCATATTGGAATACCATAAGTCGTGTCATTTGAATGAACGCAAATTCAAATGCAGTTTCGAGGGTTGCGGTCATAGTCTTAATAATCTGAATGATCTTCGAACTCACCAAAGAAGACATATCGCCAGATATGTGTGCAGTTGGCCCGCATGTGGACAAAGGTTCAAAACAAAGTGTATTTTGTCCTATCACATGAATATGCATCAGAACATCAAAGAGTTTGTATGTGAATACCCCAATTGTGGCCGAAGTTATTACCGAAAGCCAGCGCTCTATCGCCACCGCATTCGTAATGGACATCAACTGTTCCACAATAAAACCACTTAACAACTATTAGGCTATAAATATTACTTTCAGGGGTGCGGAAGGGGGTATATCCCAAATACCCTCTAGTTTTTAAGCTTGAGCAGACCTCCTAGATTTGTGAAAAAAATCTATACTGTCACTACCCCTCTTGGAATTAGGCAAAAAGTGCAAAGGGGGACCTTTTGTGTTATCTATCTTACTTTCCCATAGTGTTTTTTCTGAGGGCTCAGGAAACACCCCTAATGTTTTGGTCCAAGGAACCCCTAAGGTGGAGGAGCTTGCGCACTCCTGATTACTTTAAATATTTATCTACAAATTAATGAGTTATTTATTTAAATTTGTATTCATTGAACTCTTTTAATAAAATTAAGTCCAAAGTCTAATGGTTTAGTTGATAAATGAACACCAAAATTACCTGGACAATTGCATGTCATGTTTAACTTAAGTTACTTAATTAGCGGCAAACTGTTTATCAAAAATAGCTACACATTAGGGTTGGACAAGGGGTTATTTTTTATATGTCTCAAAATCAACTTAGATGACCTCCATGACCTCTAAAGTATTTTTTGGTGAAATAATTCTTGAAACGCACCTAAATTTCAGAAAAATTGTCATGTCAAATTCGAGGAGTTTTGACCCCACCCCTTGATTTTCGAAAGATTACGGAAATCTTTGCTCACTTAATGTCCAGAGTTCAGTAAAATCGTTATTTTAACCGAACATCCCTTCATTCACCAGTAGAAATATCCTCCCCCTTGCCCATCTCTGCTGCACATTATTTGGTGGACATAACGCCCAACAATTACTGTTCACACGATCTAACACTTTGAATATTAAGCTGAAATGTTACACAAGAATCAATATCAAGTGCGAGACATTAGTATCCCATGGACACCCACCCCCTTAATTCATTAACCAACTCAGGTTTTTCAATTGGAAACTAGAGGCTCGGGCTTGAAATTGATTCTTGTATAACATTTTAGTGAAGACTTAATATTCATAGAATTAATCTTTAAATGGCCAAGCACTGTGAGATTCTCACAACGGCTTTTCCATGCAAAACTCAGCTCGCGCACTCAATT